>JAPYZN010000892.1:0-24688 GCA_030522865.1 Psyttalia lounsburyi
CACGTGCTTACCACCCTCGCCTTCGGCTCGGGCGGTAATTCTGCACGTGAGCAAGCCTCCTTTATTTTACCTCCCTAGGTGAGAAATATACTATTTCTACATCGGGAAGCTAGTTAAGTGGTATTAAAAATGCTAGATTTTTTATTTTAGCAAAAAATAAATAAACCTAAGGGAATAACTCAAATTATTCAAAGGAAGACCTACGCCAAGAAAAGAAACTTCCTTTTATCCTTCCATATTTTTGGCGTTTAAGGAAGAAAATCTGGTGATTAGGTATACTCAATAATAAAAAAAATATATGTTACAAATTTCGTGGCTTTTTTGACAATTTTGGCAATTTGATCTGTTTCTCCTAGTGGAAATCGGGTAGTCATATTTTGGCAAATTATGACGTCAAAAGTCAAATTCTCACAAATCATGTAAACAAAATAGGGTACAAGTTAGGTCAGAATTTGTTAGAATGGATCATACTAACAAAAACGGTTAAATTCCTTGACAATTGTTAGCAAATTTTTTTTTTTTGTCGAATGGGCCACCCTTTGAATGTTACGTAATAAGTGGATATTTACTCGAGGTAATGGCTCGTTTATCTCCCATCCAGAAATTAATGGCATCGGGATCCTTTCCAAAAGCTTCAGAAATCCACTTCGGCTCCTGGACATCCCTCCATAGCTCGTGGAACTCCTCCTGAAAATTGGAGTTCTGCTTCTGTATATAGAATACTTCGTCGTCCCTGGGGCTTGTCAAATTGTCGAGGAACTCTGACATCGTTATTTCTCTCTCCTCGGGCATGACGAAGTACTCTCTGTTGTCCTCTGCATCAGTGGCAACAGCATCGGCATATCCATTCGGAGTGACAGCCACTGTCATTTTTTTATCCGGTATTTTCTTCCGGAAGTGATCAATGCTCCATTTGCCCACAGCCGGCCAATCGCTTACTCCATTTTTTATCAATAGGGGCAAGTTCTTTGATACGTATTTTTGATGGAATTGTAGGGGCGTTAACGATTCGGATGTAGCGTCGATTGTGTCGATTTCCTCTCGCAAGTAGAGCTCTGTGGAATAATTTTGTGTCACGCATAAAAAAAATTGCTAGGGAGTTTGCTAGACACTTGTATTGGCGTTCTATTAAACTTTGTATTAGCTTTTTCTTTTGATTAAAATATTTAGTAGAAAATATTCTAATTTTTGTGTTGACTCTCCTCAACCACAATTTTTTCCATATTTTTTTCACTGTATTCTGTGTTCTTCAAAGAGAATAAACAAATAGAATTCAATTGATTTGTTCTATCAAATATTTTTCATTGAACATTTCGGTAAAATAGTTCACCAAATTCGTTACTTTTTCTTTCATAATTTTTTTTCGCGCCTGGAATTTCTGTTTTATACGGAGAAAACAATTATTTCCAAGTACAATGTACTTGGCAAAGTAAATCCACATGTGTCAAATGGACATATTTATCTAGATTTGTTTGTGGTCTGTAGATTTATTTGGAAATTTTTTGTTTCATTGTAAGTGAATGTGCGGAATTGAAAGTAATATCCAAAATGCTATGCATAATTAACTGAAAATTAAATGTCTCTAAATTATTAATGCAACGAACCTGTCGCCTCCTGAGATATAACTCGACAGTAATTGTGGATAATTTCTTTGGATATTCGTTCCATTGATATCAATATTCAACAATCACTGAATATTCCCAAGAAAACAACATTCAACTACTGACAGTCGCCTCCGCTATATAGCACGTGGCTCCATTGGCGGAGGGACTCCAATTTCGTCCGAGGTATTTATTTACGTTATGTATCTCCTTGTTGCCTCCCTGATCTCACAATCATCAGAAAAGTCTCCAAAAAATCTAAATCAGAACTGTCATCAGTAATAAAAATCCAGAGACGTCCAATGCTGTCTAGAATCCGAAAGACAATTTTTTTCCAAGTCTTTCAATGCTCCAGCCATGAGCTCATAACCTCCAAGAAAATTAATACGAGCTTATTTTGCTTTCAGAATTGAATTCGGAGGAGCAGAATGGCAGATAAAATGGACTCGTCATCCAGCCAGAAAAATACAACGCCAGCACCTGGAGATGGCATCCGTTCGCTCAGAAGTACGATGCTCTTCAGAGCTGTCAACTATGAGCTCTATGTGAAACCAGTAATATTTTTCTACTGATACCGTCGATATCCCCGTTAGTGCCGCTGTCCCCGTATCTGCCACCTTGAACCGTTTTTAATAAATATCCCTGAGGGTTTTATGAAGAAGTATAAATAAATAGTCCAAGTTCCAACAGTATTTTATAAACTGCAGTTCAGAGTAAAAATAATCGGAATCGGATAATCAGAAATATTTTTAAATAAATGATAAAGTGTCTGCGGTGCACCGCTGGGTTGGCACTTACTAGAACAGCCCTCTATTCGCCATGCTCTGGTTTCTGCCCCACGTATTTGACAGCAATCTAAATCAGCACAATTTTCAGCAGTGAGTTCCTAGTATAATGGCATAATGCAGACAGAACTTTTCTGTTTATCCCCAGATATAAGGATGCTTCAATATCATTTTGACTGTTATTTTTCGCTGATATCTTGAAAAATTTGCTTTTCACACGTGGCATTACCTGGCCCCGAAGGGTGGCATTAACTAGAACATAGCGTTTTGCAATTGGCAGAAACTGACGCAAACCAAAATTTTTCTAATTAATTAATATTCATTTCTTTCGCCATTTATTTCAAGCAATGAAACTCCTAAATGTTCAAAGACACTGTAAAGTGTCTACTCAGTAGGTTAAATTGACCGGTTGTTACAAAAATATATGCATTTGACCCTTCGGAGAGACTCGCAAAGGCTCTCGGTAGCACTAACGGGGATCTGGACGATAATTTACTTATACGCATTATTAAATATACAATAGACAAGATTTAATTCTTTTTACATTAAAAAATTGTATTAATTCCTTGTGGCGTTTCATTCTTCAAAAGTCAATAAATGTGGTTTTCTATTTCTATTAATTTCATTCAATTAATTCAGTTTTAGAATTTTTGTTTGCAGAAAATGTGTGACATTAATTAATTATATGTTTTTCACTTGGATTTTGCAATGCAAAATGAACCAAAATACAGCATGAAAATACTTAGAAAATTCTCCTCTGCCAATTTCAATCGAAATAATTTTTAGATTTTTTTTTTAATCATATTCTTAAAGGAAAGTTTAAGCTGAAATGAAAATTTATTGACATTTTTAAAAGTCAATATGTAAAAGTCAGAAATCGTGCGTAAAGTGAAATTCAAGTGCGTAAAGCGAAGCTTTACGCACGAGTGTGCAACACGTGCGTATCGCCTTTTTCGCCTCGTGTGATCGCCTAGCACTCGTGCGAAAAAGTGCTACTTTACGCACTAGTTGCACAATATACTATGATATCGTAAAATTCCTATATTCGGGACCTTTATAACAACCACCCGATATCAATCAGAAACTTAAAAAATTTTTAATGTGAATTTTAATTTTCAGAATATAATAATAATGGCCTTGGGGCTGACTGCAATCGCGGGGTGTTCTGGATATATTCTCTATATGAGATCAAAATATGAGGACATGGGATTCTACACAGCTCTCGAAACTGACGGTAAAGAGACGTTCAAGAGAAAAGAGTCGAAATGGAACACATAAACCATCAAATAATGAATTATTTTCACATGTACATATGTTTCATGGAATGGAAGATTGATTTTGAGAGTTCTGTAATTTATTAAGTGTAATAAAGTAGTGAATAGTTGGAGAAAAATTTATCTGTCTTTTTTTATTCCAAAAGAGTCTGAGGAAAAATTCTCTTTTCAAAGCAAAATCTCACAAATTATACTGACAATGATCAATTACAATAGAATATTGCGGATGAAGTATCGGGAGGTGCAATGAAATAATACCAATGTAAAACGAAATGTTTATTATTTTGCGGTACATACTCCATCAAAATAATATTGTCAAACATCCAATTCACCTATGAACTAGTACAATTCTAATTTCATGGACAATTTATTCACATTCCTAAATGCAATTGCAAGTATTCACAGATAGACTACACAGAATTTCATTACTGATGACGTGAAATTGGCTTCACATGCTATTTCTCTTTGGCACACAATTACAAGGTTCAATTTACATTTATAAAATCATTGGTCATTCTACGGATTTCGTACATCTGCTACTAATATTTTGTACTCATTATTATGATACGTTTTCTGGAAAAATTCATGAGAATTTGTGATTCGATTACTCTTGTCGGACACATAATTATCTGTGGCATTAATTACCTACGTTTAACCCTGCATTTTTACTTCACCTATTTATTCAAGTTAGGTATAATCTATTATTCGATTATATTGCACACGCGACAAAATTTTAGATAACAATCTATGAAATTTTATAGAAAATTCTATTGTATTTCTATTGAAATTCGGGGGAAGACTCCATTAGTTTGTGGTGAGTTCTACTGAGGAATTCCGGAGTTGGAACTTATTCTACGGAAAAAATCCAATTTTTTATGCAACTTTTTATCTTCAGACCAGTCTATTTTTCTTGTCTTCATCAAAAGCTCAAACGAAAAAAAACACTTGGAAAGTTTGAGATAATGAATGTCGATGGAAAACATTTCAAAAGAGTAGATCACACAAAAAAATTGGCCAAAAACTAACAGAGATCCAATAGAATTTTCCAACGTATATCCTAAATTTGTCGGATTTTTTGTTTCGTGCGTGTTTGTCCTCGAGTGCACACAGATAGTCATATAAAACTACTCAACGTACATATAAACTTGTCGAATCTCAATATAATTTGTCCATGGTACAGGTCAACAATATTATTAATTCTCAGTTGAGTCCATCATTAATGACTCCCGTCATCTGGCAGTGAGATTATTGTTTCGTGAAATGCTTTCGCCACGTACTCCATATTGTGCTCGTTGAGACCACACATATTTATGCGGCCACTTCGAGCCATGTAGATGTGGTAGTGGTTCCTCAGATGTTCCACTTGGATTTCTAAAGATAAAATTATAAAATCAATTAATGAGCCATTAAAGAGCCGGTGAGCTTTTGTTTGAGACGGAAATCCAACAGAACTGTCCAACAATATTAGCTACGATTTTTAATGAATCTTTTCATACCCGAAGGTGTCTACCAAATTGTTTCAACTGATAAAAATGAATTTTACCTGTCAATCCAGTGTATGAAAACATTCCAATCTGCTTTGTTATGTGCTCCCAAGTTCCCGGAGTTCCCTGTTTTATAAGTCTCTCGTATAACCCCTGTCTCATGTTAATAATTCGATTGGCCATCGTACGAATATGATCTTTCCTGTGAACCAAAAATCAATTTTGAATAGTTCGAAGGAATGAGATTTCACACAGTAATGAATTTATTTTTATGAATGGTAAATTTTGCGGAATTGAGAAAGTTGTGGAGGAAATTTTCGTTTTGTTAAATGAAGGAGAATGTTGCAGTTGTTGAAAAACAATAGAAAATATAATAAATTTCATTATTATGAAAATAGAGATCTCTCAATGCCTTTGCATTCCACTCATATGTGATAGAAATTTCGTATTTCCTATTTCAATTATTTGATTTTATTTTTATTTGTTATTTTATTTTATTTTTTTTTTATTTGGGTTTTCGTAGTCAACTTTCTGCGAACCATATATATATATATATATATCTTCCCGATAGCAACAAAACCCCGAAAAGGGGTGGGCAAATTTACTCCCATGGTGATCAGGTGTTAACCAGTGGAGATCTATCGATCATGACAACATTGGCCCCGATCGAACCGCGCATACGCGCGAGAGCGTAATTCGAAGGATTTTAAAATTTACCCCTTTTTTTAACGCGAGGGGGGGGGGGGTGCGTTCTCAACCCAATGGGATCTTCATCCAATGGAAGGCCATGGATTATGATCCGAATTATGTCGATCGCGTGACGCGTTGGCCCTGAAACGTGAACGAAAAGAAACGATTACATACACACACACGCACACAGACACGTTTTCAAAAGCTATCAAGGGAGAATCTGACGGTCAGGAAACGTTGACATTTCATGAAATTAGCAATTTTCATTTCCAGGGTGAAAACAATAATTTCCTATCGGGAAGTTAATAAAATAAATAGAATATTCAGTTTAAAAAGAAAAATAATTTCACAAATTTCATAATTAGAAATATCCAGGAAATTGTTTTCAATAATTGGTAATTGATAATCAATTTATAATTTGCGATATCATGAGATGAAAATGCATTGGAAATGATTTTCCCAAATTTCATAATTAGCAATATATGGAAATAATTCCTAACCATTTGCAATTGATAACTAATATATATTCGCGGCATGCTAAATTAACACCGCAGCAAAGTGTAATAATTTGATCACCATTCTTCGTAGAGATCTGCATTTCCCAGAACAGAAGCTACGATTCGTGCCCCATGATTAGGTGGATTGCTGTACATTCCTCGAACAATGAGAGTCAATTGTGATTTAACTTGAGCTATCTCCTTCGCGCTGTTCATCACGACAGCCAAATTTCCTGCTCGTTCATTGTAGAGGCCGAAATTCTTAGCGAAACTCTGAGCTCCCAGAAACTCAATACCACGCTCAGCAAACAGGCGAACGGCATAGGCATCACGATCCAAATCACCACTTGCAAATCCCTGAAAATATGAAAATACAATGGAGTTCCATGCTCCCACGACTCATGTAATCGAAATATTGGATGAACCTCCTAATGGAATGTCTACTCGAGGAAAATTCCCTCGATACTAACACCAAAAATGTTAGGATATACAACCGTCACTATCTCCGTTACTGCCACCAAGAGCTTTTGCGAGTCTTTTCGAAATACTTTTGTAACCACCGGAAAATTTAACCTACTGAGTAGTCAATTTACAGTGTTTTTGAACATTTAGGAGTTCCCTTGCTTGAAATAAATGGCTAAAGAAATGAATATTAATTAATTAGAAAAATATTGGTTTGCGTCAGTTTCGGCCACTTGCAAAACGCTATGTTCTAGTTAATGCCACCCTTCGGGGCCAGTTAATGTCACCTGTGAAAAGCAAATTTAACAGGATATCACCGGAAAATAACAATCAGAATGCTATTAAATCATCATTAGAATTGGGAATAAACAGAAGAGTAATATCTACATTATGCCATTATACTAGGTAAGTACTGTTGATAATTGTGCTAGGTCAGATTGCTGTCAAATGCGTATGGCAGTAACCGGAGCACGGCGAATAGGGGGATGTTCTAATAAGTGCCACCCCGGCGGTGCACCGCAGACACTTTATCATTTATTTAAAAATATTTCTGATTATCCTATTACAATTATTTTTACTCCGAATTGCAGTCTATAAAGTACTGTTGGCACTTAGACTATTTGCTTATACTTCTTCAGTAATTCCTCACGGATATTTATTAAAAATAGTTCAAGGTGGCAGACACTGGGACAGTGGCACTACCGGGGACATTGGCGGTACACAATATTTGGAATTAAGTTATCTAGAATTTATTGAACTTTCTATTATTTGTTAGATTTCTTTATGAGCATATTTAATCAAAAGGATTCTACAGAAATAAATAGAGAGAATTAAATTTTTATGTTCAATTAATTCCATTGAAATATTTGCCATAGAAAGTGCTCGGTTTTCAATATTTTTCTTTATCTAATTGCTAAAAAAAAAAGAGACAAAAAAATGAATGAAACGCACATGGAAATTTGATGTTAAGGAATTCCCGTGGAAAATTTCTCAACAAAGGAATTCTATAAGAAAATGAAGTTCATATAATTCATACACAATTCAATCATTCATTCATTGATTCATTTGTCCATAGAATCATTAGGATTATTTCGACTCTTTGATATTTCCGAAACAAGTTCAAAATAATTCCTCAGGATTTTTCAACGAATGTAATGAAGGAGTAATAATAAATAATAATAATACTCATGATAATAATATATCGACGTCTTACTTGATAAGCACTATCAAAGAATGTAAAAAGTTTCTTTCGTTGGATAACATCGGCAATTTTTTCCCACTGCTCAGCAGTTGGATCACTTCCCGTGGGATTATGTGCACAAGCATGGAGAATAATCACCGAATTCTCGGGAGCATTGCTGAGATCCTCGAGCATTCCTTCGATGTCCACACTTCGAGTCACTGGGTTCCAATACCTATATTCACACCCTTTCTTGAATCCAGCATTCGTGAAGATCAGTTTATGATTCTCTGCATGAAAAATAGTTCGTGACAACCATGACATCGTTATCCCGACTGTAGCAATTGGGTTTTTGCATGAGATTTTTTTGATTTCCGGACATGAAAATTAATGATAAACATTAACTTCCTAACTATGCAATTTAAAGTGTTTATATGTGAAAAAAATTGAATGTCGGCTCAATGTCGGCCCAATGTTGGTTCAATGTTGACTCAATGTCGGTGCAATCAATGTTAAAATTTAATGCAGTAACCCAATTGCACGCCTTTCGTGGCCTTATTAGTCACCCCAGGTTGGTTTGCTGTAGTAAAACGTATCGTAGTGAAGAATTCGGTATAGGAATTCCGCCCCAACGCGAAGAGCCCCTGTTCCAGACAGAGACTGCACGCCGAAAGCTCTTCCTTGGAGGATTGCTGGGGAATTCTTTCCCAGGAGCATCTCAACGGCATTTTGACTCAGGGCATCCAGACCGAGAACGGGAAGATATTCGTGATTCTGGAGTTCATCCTCTGCGAGGTTCTTCTCGACTTTCTTCACCACTGGCAGAACCCAGGGCTTTCCCTCGCTCGTACGATATGCTGATTTACAAGACGATAAGTTGAGCAACAAAATTATTTTACATGTTCTATATATATATTTTTATTCTGTGTCTATTTTTCCCGAGATCTTTCCAAAATTAATTATTGGTGTCATTGAAAATATAACGACGTAACGTGAAATATCAATTGTATTGTCGCTGAGGCGAAAAATTTTTTTTGACACATTGTGTTAACACATATGGTTCAATACTCAAGGGGATAGTGTTTGTAGACTCGGGAAGTTATATCACTCGCCTTCGGCTCGTGCTATAAACTCGCCTTCAGCGCGTGGTATAAATCTCCCTCGAGCCCAAAAACACTTTCCCGCAATCGCATCGAATGTACTATACAAAAAATAAAGAATGTTAATAATAACAGCAATAGCTCCGTACAATGCTTGATTGAAAAATCTATTTTTTTCACTTTTTCTCATTGACTACTCGTTCACAACTCGAAAAACAATTCTAGTTTTTTCTTCGGAATGGAAGTCTTGCAGTTGGAATTTTTTTTTATTTTCTAATTTTCATTGAAAATGCCTAGAAATATTAGAAAACGCGAAAAAAACATATTTTTACTAAATGTCTGTATGTGTGGGCACACTTAAGGTTTTTTTCCTATTTTGTCTCCAATGCTGTACTGAATGTCAGCCCAATCGGTTGAGCGATTCCGGAGATATAGGAATTCGTAAAAAAAACTTAATTTGTCGACAGCCCGGAATTGACCGATTTCAAGTAGCCTATCTCATAGAATCGAGAAAACCCTATTCTATTTCTTCTCTGCAAAGGAGTTTTATTTTCGTTTTTAAGTTATTCATTGAAAGAGGAGGTGCGCACCAACACTTAAATAATAAATGACGTAAAAACGTGAAATTTTGTACAATCGACAATTTTTCTATATGATAGAGGCTCGTGAAAATATAGTCCGAGATTAAATTTCAACGAAAGTGAAGTTTCAGCAGTTTCGGAGATATTCAACTTTATATGTAAAACTATTTTCTTTAATATCTCGAAAACTACTGGTCCCTTTTTTTTCAACATATTCGTCTCAATGTTACCTTCTAGGGGGCAGTTTTTGGTTTAGCTAACCATGGTTAAACGTCGGTTAAAGTTAAGGTTAAGATCTCTGATTGGCTGACCTCAGTGGTGGGGGGTCTTAACTTCGACTTGACCACGAGTTAACCATGGTTAGCTTAAACCAAAAACTGGCCCTAGATCTAACAAAACTGTGTACCTCCCTATTAAAAAGTCACAAATATTTTAATTTTTCTATTTTTTTTGTCGTCAATTGAAGTTGTACAGTATGATATAGGTAAATCTGCGGAAAACTTTTTGGAACTTTAACTTTGTACTTAGAATAATCAATCTATGATAGTGAGACCCCTAACGTTTATTACATTTATTTACTATAATTTCATAGTTTTCGAAATGATTAAGTATATCGAATTTGTCTGTACACATGTATTTGTGCACACAAAAATATGAAATTATTTATTTATTTTCGTTGAAAACTATCTCCGTTTTCCATTTTTACCTTTCCTTTTCGGTTCAAAATGTCCATAGATTGACAGATGACGTCAGATCCATTCGGAGCCTTAATATTAATGAACTTGGTAGAAATAAAAGCAGAAAAAAGAAGAAAAGCCGCACTGCTTGTTTGAGTGACAATGACAATAATATCTTGTTTTTTTATCGAAAATAAAAAGAGAAAAGTTTTCAGAGTTTCGTATGATGAAGAAATTTTAATAGAATGACTTTTGAAAACGAATCAGAATGTTTCAACGTTTCTTCCAGTCAATGTTCTTTGAAAAAAAAATCAACTCCGTAGATTTTTGTTAACAGATATTTCGATAAATAAGACATTGACCGGCTTCTTGATCTCCAACAACTGATAAGAACAATCCAACTGCAATAACAAGAACAAACGAGTAGATTTCATATCAGACACACAATTCCTTGTCAATATAAAATACCATTCTTTCAAATGCAATAGTGAAAACCGACTGTATCTACAATGATGTATACCACACTGGAGATTACCAGAGCAGGCCCATTGCATCATCGGTCATGTGGTTTACATAACACACTCGCGTTATTTTCATCGAGTACTTAACAAGGTCAATTTCATCGTGAGAAAATTAGACTTATTTTTCAGCTGATGAACAAAATCAAAAGCCAACGTAAATTCTAAAGACACTCCAACTAAATTTAGCCTCATCCATTGGTAAATCACTCGAAGGACATTCAACGTCAAAGATCTTTCTACGAATGCCATAATTTTGAAATATCAAAAACTTACCGCCGATAGTGAGATTCACTTTCTTCTCAAAATTGTCCTCCAAAAACTTTTTATTCAGGGCGAAAATTTCGATGGGCGGGCCCATTTCAATTCCGGAGAATCTGGTAGTCGACATTTTTCCTGAAATAGAAAAAAAAATCTCTAGTATTTTCGTAAAAACTGAAAAATTGTCCGACAAATTTTTATAACTTTTTCGCTTCCAATTGATATTTCGTTTCTCAAGTCATTCTCATTTCGCGAGTAATTTTTTTTATTGATGTGGAGCACTAAATATTTAGAAATAGATAGACAGCATATGAGGGAAAGTCAATAATTTGATTTGAGTAATGAGTAATACATATACTCACTTGGTATTTCTGGGTGTACAGCAGAATGTAATGACGTTGTATGTGAGGGTCAATGCTTTCTCGTATTCTCAATCTGTGGATTTTTTAAGAGATCCCACACCTCTCACTCCTGGAGAATCAAGTGTGAATAGTGACACTGGAAAAACCTTGTGACCAAAGAAACAATTGTCACAACGTTAGTCAGTTCATCAGCTGTTGAGCCGCCAAATTTTGATTTTCTCTTGGAGCATGGACGCTGCCATGACAGGCGAAGTTCAAGGGGAATCCACAATGTTCGGTGGTAGACGTGGCGGCAATTGCCATAAACAATTGAAAATTATTGAACGTTTGCAGAGCCAACAAAGGGATTCAGAGTTCCAGAAATTACTGTTCAAAAAACTCGTCAAAATTGACTATTCTCAAGGATTTTAGACAATTTCGAAGGATGAAAGAAATTGACAAAAACTCTTGTCAAATTTTATCGAGTTTTATGCGTTTTCAATCCATTAAAAATGCGAATTCGCCGGAGAATTCTGCTGGATTTCTACTGAATCTTCTCGGTTGAAAGTTTTTTTTCATTTACTTCCCCTTTTTCTTCATGCAATTGAACCAAAGAAGAATAAAACACGAGTAAAACATGTGTCAATAAAATAAATTGTATAGAAAAGGGAAATTCTATTAAATTTTTTTCATGTGTGAAATTAAAAATTATTGATGTAGGTAAAATAGGCAAAAAGTCTCTGAGACTCATTCTTATTTTCAAATGATGAAAAATTTCATATTTATTAGTTGAGAAAAACGCAGAAACGTGATTGACCTCTTTTTATCGGCCTCAAATACCTTAAATTGAAGAGTAACTTCGCGTGAACTCGATATCGAAAAATCGAAGAATCCAGAAAATATAATTTTCGAGCGCCATTTTCTCCAGTTTTTGCAGAATCTACAAAAAAAATGATAAAAATTAAATTAAAAACTTGACTCAACGCATATTAATTAAATTTTTTATTTACAGACTACCCGTAATTTAATCCTATGAGCTATTCCCCGAGCAAATAGAGAAATAACACCCGAAGTTATAAAATTTCCAACAACGAGAATTAAATGGTAATCGCAGGCACTCGTCATTCGAAAATCACATGCATCTCCACTAAATGCTCCCTCGCAACGAGGATACGATGATTGTACGCACGATGATTCGAAGAAGAAGAAAATGAATGAGTTAAATGAAACAATAATTTAGTGCCATTCTCCCGAGAGAATTGCCTGGAACGAAAAACCGGTAGACTATCGAAATATTTGATCTGGCGAGATCATTCGGACATTTACGATTCACGCGAATCAGCATAAATCCGAACCCGGAACTTCTATCGAGTACATTCGAGACCAGGGGAAACGAAAATAAAACCATAAGTTGCGCTGATGCAATAATTGCTCTCCTGCGAATCAATAATTTATGATCGAAAAAAAAATAATTTCAGGACAACTTCTTCGAGAACTCAACGTCTCCATTTTTTTGATGAATAAAACAATTAAAAAGTTCGAAATTTGGGCAATTTTACGGTCTCTTCTCATATAAAAAAATAAATAATTCGAAAGTTCCTACAATTTTCGTAGAACAAGTGTTTTTCTACCAAATTGCAATTTTCCCATTTTCAATTAATTAATTTTCAGTTAAAAAGTCTGAATACTTTTACCGCGGAAAAATCAATAGAATGAAATCAAGCCTAACATACACGAAAAAATAGACGTTTATAATTAGATAGACGTGTACAATTTCTTTTAGAAATTACGAGACTAACAGAACAATTCCCATTAAAAAATCCCATAAAGCTTTGGCGTCAGAGCAATGATATCATCGGATCGAGTGACTTAAGTGCGATGACTCGAAAAACAGTATTTCAATAGGTAAAATGTCGTCAGCCATTATGTCACTGAATGCCAAATGATGCGGGTGAAATTGACACAAACGTATAATCATCTTGCGTTAATATCCTTGCACCTGTGCTCATGTGATGTATATGTATACCCACTGGTGTTATTGGGTGTAAGACGCATTGAAGACTAGCTCAAGGATAGAGCCGAATCCGGCTTCTTACCCTTTTTTTTCCAACATCTCAACGGTCTCCTCGGAATTCTGGTTTTGGCAAATCCTTGATGTGGATATCACGAGTTGTGACGAAAGATTATCCAGTCCTCTCTAGGATTCAAATGTCGGTGGGCATTGTCCAACGGTGAGGATATCCGGGAGGTGAACTAGGAAAACAACCATTACTCATTTTAATTATTAACTCACTATTAATCATTATTTGTCTATTATTAATGGTTAATTATTAACTCTTCACTCCCCTAGTCCAGATAAATCACATTTTCAAGGGTAAATTCCAATTGAGATGAAATTTATATGAAATACTAATACTGCAAAAAAAAATGTTAGTAATTTTTTTACTCATTTAGGACCAAAACAATCGAAATTTCTATAATTAAAAAAATTATGTGGCTCAGCTAATTTTATCCTCGTGCTTCATTTAAAATAAATAACAAATCATCATCTTGTCCTCGATTGTAGACACCTATAGACTACACCAAGTCCTTGGTAAACCCATCGATGGTAAAAGTTATTGACCGACTCTACTCTTCAACTGCCAATCTAAAAGTATCCGTTTTCATTAATACCCCTCGTTTTCTTCATTCAACAATTCTCGAGTCTGTTGAAATTTTTTTGAAATTTACGCAATAGCATTTGAATTTTTCACATTGTGCAATTCTAATCGACTATTGAAATTTCACTAATTTTTATTGCGTCATCGGAAGTTCAGCCGAATTTCAGGCATTTCCTCAATTTTTTTGTGAGTTAACACATTTGCAAGTGATGTTATGTCAATAACAATTGGCATTTATTGGCATTTCGGTTTAGAGAGTAAAATTTGGACTAATGAAGACCGCACTTAGTTCTCGGAACGCTGGCGAGATATTTATCGAAGGATAAATTTCTTTATTTGTCATCTCTGCAATTCAGTTTTTGCGTAAGTGACCGCAATTCGATTCGAAGACGCAGGTTTTTTTTCGATTTTTCATCTGCATTTTATGCTAAATCGTCAATAATTGGAAAATCAATACAATAATTTCCTAAATGCTCACAACTTTCATTAATTCTCAGGGTACCGTGAGCCTGACAATAGCCCATTATTTTATTAAGTCAAAAATTAACTTCTTTCCCAGTCAAAACATAAATGAAAAATTTAGGTAAATGAGTAATTAAAAAGTTCAAGACTGTTCACTGGAATGATTCTCTCTTTGAAGGAGTTTTCCGGCTGTCAATGAGTAAGAAGAAAGGCCGATCTATTTGCCCAAGTAATTTCCAAAATCTCACGAAAATAAATTTCTCCAAACTCTCCTCTGAGTTGTTAACTAGAGCAGAAAAAAAATATTTGTAGTCAAAAAATAAAATTTCAATAATCTCCAATTCTCACACTCTCTCATTTTCGTATAAATTAATTGCTAAATTATTAAAAATTTTCACTTATTAATTTTTTTTCAATTTTCGTTTGTAGAACCACTTAAAAATCGGGAAAGATGATCGTCTCGCCCAAGTTCTCTCGAAACCATACGACGACGTTTGGCCCTGGAGCCGAAAAAAATATCACCAGAAAAATTAATAGAATAGAATAGAATTTCTCTGTGAATATTCAATATGAATAGGTAATCCATCAACTACCAAGAAATGATTATAAATGAGCGCACGTCATCCTCGCCAGTTGGAAGTTCCATCGTCTCCGCTCACCGAGCCTCACCGATCCGAAGAAACAAAACTCGCGAACCATCTCCATTTGCCTCAAAACTTATTATTTATCTTCTAATATTTCCCTTTGTTTTTCCCCCTCGTACAATGACGCTATCATAAAAATTAATGGCTTAAAAAAAAAATTGTTAATGGCTGCATCACAAGAACCCAAGAGGCTCTCGTTGGTTCGCACAAAGAGGGACGCGGCGACCTTCCTCCGTCTCACTTCGACACTTTCACTGAGTCCCGTGACTCGAATCCTCGTGACTACGAGTCCCGTGACTTCCTCTCAACACAAATACACACATTGAGACATCATTTCGAACACATGTTTATCATCGCGTAGGCAGGAATACTGTAGTACTCCATGACCCAACACAATTGAGGATGAAAGATCAAAATGATAATTAAACGGAGGCTTGATAACACTTTCCGGAAGTCGTTGAGAGGCTAATCCCGTAAGAAATTGGGCGCAATCTCTCTCGGCCGTCGTTTTTGGGAATCGAGTTGAGGATCAAGAAAATTGGAATTTTTCAGTGGAATGGGAGGAAGAGATGGATTACATCTTTTGGATCATTAGAAATTTTCTCATATTTCGGGATTAAGAAATCAAATATTTTATCGAGTTTGTCTTGTCGTTATGACATCAGTTTCAGCCGGAGACCCACTTTCCGTACGTCATCCCCTGGCCAAAATATCAGTTTCATTTGTTTTATGGTTTCAGTGTAATCAACGATTTCTTTTCTGCTGATGGCGTTGAATTATTTTTTAAGATTTTTTTATTTTATTTTCGCAAGGCAAACACTGAATGAATGAGAGGTACACTTATCACTAGATAATTAGGCTAAAGCTTAATGTAATAATAATAACAATAATATCTAAAAAAGAAACAGATGATTATTTCTATGAAAATGATGAAAATTGCAGTAAATGATCCCTTTCCCTTTGATTCTGCTCTGAGTCACGCTCTAATATTATCAATCTGCTGGTCTGATAATTGCTCTTTTTAATTTGTTTATTTCTTTTTTTGTAGATGGAGAAGTTTCCAGGAATGATTACTTCACAGGTATTTTGAAAACTGTTGAATTTTAAAATGTTCTATGCAATTACCATTTTAAGATTCTTGGAATACTAAAAATAGGGGAATTTCCGACAATTATTGCTTTGAATTTTCAATATATTGGAAATTGAATAACGTGACATTCAATTGTACCACTCCCACATTTTCAAAAATCATTGGATGTCTTGAAAAAGGATTTTTAGGGACAATTTTTAAAATGAAATAATCAACTGTAACTGGACAAAAAAACAACAATAAAATGACAGTTTATGGAATTTCTAGCTCGTTGCAACATGATTTATCTTCAGAAACACTAATCCAACCTTTTATTGAACGATCGTAATAAGTTTCCCCGGAAGCACTGAAAGTCCATACGTGTGATCACCATCTCCTTCAAACCTCCCCGACTCAATAAAAACACCTTCGAGAATCCCTCAGCCTCAGAATCGTTCCATTCTCCTAGTGCATCTATTGATCGGACTATTCCCGAAATTTGTAAATCAAAAGATTTATCCACCACGTGATGAGGATTAATCACCGAGAGTGTTAGTGGGAAGATTACAAGCATATAAAGACAGTGCCTTTCGCGCAATATACTAAAAAATCGAGATTCCAAGCTCGGTTTTATCGGCAGTTCGGCCCATCTTGAGACGTCCTTGTTACTTTTAACATTTTTTAGGAGGATCAAGACATCCTTTTTTATTTGCGAATTTTGGGCTGAAAAAAATTGTTTTGTCAATTAATTATTCTTCTAATTCTGACACGAATCTGACGCAAATTTCGGTAATTTAGGATTTTTTGAATATTTTGGGTATTCGAAATTTCTTGGCTGTCCTAAATATATATTATTGACAGAATTATATATTTTTTTCCCAGTGAGGATCGATTATTTCAGGTAAAAGTTTAAATTGATTAAATCGAGATTCATAATTGGGGTATTTTATATAATTATCGTTTTCAAGTTTCAATGTTTTGAATGTCACTCTTAATTTTTGCGATTAGTTCGCGAATACAAGAGGTCATGAAATAAATTAAATAATTGGATGGCATTAAGGGAACAATTTTTGCAAATTTGCAAAGAGAACGAGAAAATAAATCTCATTGGGAGAAATTTTTTTTTGGAGGACTGAAGATCGAGTATCTATTTACATTCGAGTCATGATTTCATGTTGAATTTCAAAATTCAGATTGATAGAGCAATTGAAAATGATGAAATCTAAGTTCTGTAATTCTGAATTTGAGTACATGAGGAACAATATTTGTTGATTTTCCGAGCTTCCTAGAATTGAATTGTTGCAAATTTAGGGTTCTTCAAAACCAATTAAACTATAAATTCCAAAATTGCTAAATAAAAAAACTCAATAAATAATTAAAAAATACCCCAAAACCCGTCCTCGAGAATCAGATCCGTCCCATTCTTCGAGTGAATTTCTTCATCGAACAAATTCCGAAATTTATAAATCAAGGTATTTCTCCCCACGTGATCGGAATAAACGTAAGAGTGTTAGTGGGGAGATGAGTCGTGCATAAAAACAGTGAATTTTGCCCCCTTCCAAAAAGTCGTGCCTGAAGAGTTGGCTCTATCGGCAGTGTACCCCATCATTGCGACGTGCCACTTGTTATTTTTAAACATATATATATTTTTTTTTTCATTTTTCGGCGGTGGAGGAGGAGGAAAGGAGCGTGAAAGAGAGTGGCTTTTGGCTCCCCGTACTCACGACCGTACTCCCTCCAGAGTTTGTGGCTTTTAACTTCCCATACCAGCATTATTCCAATATACTTGGGGGCCTTTTGCCTCTCCCGTTTGAGTTTACTAGCCGAGTTCACTCCTCTCGCAGGCTCAGTCTGTTCTGTGGCGATCGAGGTGACAGGTTTTTTTTTTGCGGGGGATCGAGGGAATTTATCGGGATAACTGATCACTCATGTTATCCATGTGCAGTGGGCACGACAAGTGTGCTCAATAGAGAAAAATATTGGAGACAGCGAGGGAAATTGCAGAGGACGAGGAGTAAAAGAGAAAGGAAGGGGTTTAATCTTCTTCTTCATTCAAATACTTTCCCTTCGGAGGTGCATTCGGAGGAAATTAACAGCATGAGGACCAATCGCTTACGGTGAATTTTTATTTAATATTCTATTGAATTGACATTTGTTTAGAGTTGCTTTTTTTTTGGCGGGAATGCGTGGAAAGTCACGTGTTGCGGGCTTTCCCGCAAGAAGAAAAGTTTGTCGGGTCTGGGGAGGAATTCTTTCGCGGACAATTATTGTTTCATTAAATTGCGTCAGATAAATTGATAAAGGAACGTTCAATAAGTGCTATTCAAATTGTATTTTGCAACGTTTCAATTTTTTTTTCGTGTATCTTTTGACAAATTTTTTAAGAACAAAAAAATTTTAAGACCACAGAAATTTCCATTTTAATCTTTTATTACAATGGAAGTGTTGATTTTTGTGTAAAAGGCTGGGTTAAATTGTGCTTTTTTAAATGTTTTAATTGACAAATCAAAACGAGAAGTCAATTGAGAAAAATAGAATTTCATGACCGATCGAATCTTCAGAATTTTTGTAGATTTTCTATAACAAATGAAAATATATTTTGGGGGATTTAACAAAACAATTAATATTAAATCGACATTCGTGGCGAAATTGTCCGCAAAATCTTTGAATTTTATGGTAAATTTTAAGGATTTTCGTAATTGAAAATGGAAAAATTCGCCAGCTCTGGGCATTAAAAATAAAATTCGACTCCTTAAATTAAAAAAAATTATAACACGGTAATTCTGGGCACACAGCGGCAATCGTTGGCGCAGGTCATGGTTCTTTATCCTCAGCATCATTAGCTCACCGCAAATTATGCAATAAGTTTTACGATGATAATGGATGTTTATAGAGTGCCGAATGATAATTAGAACATTCATAAAATTTATTTACGACACAAATGTCGTCGCCGCGAACAATTTTGTTCTCACATATTTTTCCAGTGCTCGACAATTTTCCGGAACACTTACTCAACTCGTAATTGCTTATAGAGGTCTACTAGAATAAGAATTGGTACATATAATAGTCGAAGAATTCATTTTTCGACTTAATTTACTGTTTTAAATTGAATATCTCTTTAATTTTATCAGTATCCGATTAATTTGCACTGAGAAAAAACACAATTTTCCCAATTAAATATTTCTCGGACAAGAATCGAAAGTTAAATTTTGGGGGTAAATCTCAATCATTTGGTCGTCTTAATTATTTGCTTGCATTTTTTTCTCTCGATATGGGAGAGTTTTTCGTCCGTTGGGCAATGAAGAACAATCACATTTCGTTAAAAAAAAATCGGATTGCGCAGGAATTTGGGGAGAAACCGTTGGCCCGAGAATATCGTTTTTACGAATTCAATAGTACCGATAGAGAAACCGACAGTTATTTTTCGCCGTGTGCTCCATTAAAACCATTTCGTTGGAACTGTATCACGTGCCATCCCGCTTTCTCATCGCTTAAGTAATACTCCGTTACGAAAAAATAAAAATGGGGGATACCCGAGTCACGCGGAATACCGGGAGAGGATTGAGTCAAGGATAACCACATTGCAAGACCATTATTCTCGATTCCCCTGATCATAAGCAATTCGATTAGATAGTTGATGATCCTTGCATTCATCCTCATTACCTGCAATTGGGGGCCGGTTACTTAAAGTACCTTCACCCGCCGGCCCACAATTTTTGATTTTTTTTTTTTAGTTTTTTTTAGTTTTTCCAACTAAATGCATCAGATAATTTTGACGAAATTCATCCCCTCTCCGTATTATTGAAATATCATTTCAAAATATTTTGGGGAATTTCGGAATTAAAAATTCCAAACCTTAGAAAAAAAAAAAGTGGAAATAAATTTTAGATTTTTTATTCGGTTAGACTTGGGAGAATTAATGAAAGTTTTGTAGTTTTTTGGCTTCCTCCAATGAATCCTTGGAATTCTTTATTGTTATCATTTATTGAGGAATAAGAAGACGCACTAATTTTAAGTTGAAATGAAAAGTTACAAATTTTTTGCGGAGATTTTTCCAATGAAAATTTTTCAAGGGAAGCCTCACTAGTTTTTTTCAAGTATAAGGACCATTGGCTGGGAAAGTCGGACAATTTTTTGGTAATCTTTCATTTTTTGGAGCTCGTCAAAAGCGACAATTTACAATATTTAACAACATTTTTTAAAAATTATTTAGTACGATCTTCTGCAAAATTAATTGTACGAAATTCAGAACTACTCGATGTTCTCAGTTAACGAACCGATATTTAATATTTATTCGACACTTATTTTTATTCTACAACAATTTTTATTTTTACTTTTTTTTAAATTTTTAGTTGTTAATGAGCATAATTAAAAACGAGAATTTCACGAGGTTTCTCTCCCACACTTTTTGTTGACCTTAGGGAGAATAAATAAATAAAAAATCGCCGAGATTTTCGATGAAATAAATACTTCTTAATTTATTAGAGGTCAATTTAGGTAGCGCTTTTTTAATTGGGGGGGTGCAATAGGGAGGACCCACTCTTTGGTGGTCGACCTTGACAACTCGATACTGTACCCGGAACTGCTGGCGGATTTTGAATCGTCTAGTCACGTCGATTCGGTAAGAAAAATGTGGAGAACACTTTCACCGGTGTCTACGCGGAGAGGAATTCATTCCTGAATTGAGAAGGTTCTTGTTGATTCAGGAATTATTATTGCGATTGAGGGGGTCAGAGGCCTCCGGGGACTTGTTTTGTCCCTGGAGTTTTGAATATTCATTGTTTTCGCATTGATAAATATTTTAACTCACTAATTTCATTATTTTATTTAGCATATTTATTCTTTTTTATGAAGTATTAAAAACATAAATTAGTTTTTTTTTTTGTTAATTGAGAATTTGGAAGAGATTTATAACACATTGGAACGTGTGACTTTTGAAAATTATAATCCTTTTAATGAATAATTTATAAACGATTAATTCTTAATCACAAAAGGTTATCCAGGATTTCTTTTCATTTCGCGCAATTCAATTTCCGGTTTTGATGATGATAAATGTGTCCCGGATTGAGGGAATCGGAGGACTCGGCAGGACCTGTTTTGCTCCTGTTGTTTTTAAGAGCTTCGCATGCATTTCGCAGGCTCAAATACACATTTTTACGAATCGGTTTTTCATATATTCATCGAAACTTAGTATTCAAATAATTCACTATATTAAAGATACATATTTGAGGAGTACTTTATCAAATTTTCATTGAAATCTATTGAAATTTCAGCCATTGCCTGTAGAAAAATCCTTCAGAAAAAAGTTCCCTTGAAGTAGTCAGGATAACTCATGACAAATTTATCCGAAATGAAAAACCTAACATTTTCTTTTACAATGGCGAGGGGGACGGGGAACACAAAATGTAAAAACCCGAGAGGGTGTATAACAGTCAATAAATATCTATTTTACATTTTTTCACTACATGCTCATAGCTCGCGCTTGAAGGAAGGAACAAAATTTCAATTAAAAGTTGAATTTTTTGGAGTTAGGACCCGAAAGTCCCATTTTTTACTCAAATTTTCCCTGTATGACCTTGAAGAATAAGTCATAAGTCATGTTTGTTTGTTTGGGAAAAAAATCCTTCGTTGAATCACGAGAAACTATTAGATTGAAAAAGTGTGCAAAATTGGAAAAAGCTCGGTTGATAACTTTTTGAGAAATCGTTACTACCGATCTCAAAAATAGAGTTCAGAGAAAAACAAAAAAAACGCCAGACTGAAATGGTCTGGATGGGTGGAACTTCTGAAGATCATCTCTTTTAGGATTTTACTCAGGTCATTTTTTAATTTCGGCAGAATATTCAAACGTATTGTATTATTAGAATAGAATTTATTTCCTTTGATGTTACAAATGGCTTTTCTTTGTTTTACATCCACACGAGCCTCGTATTGTATTATTAAATACGCAAAAAAAATCGATTTCCGGAAATTTTGAAACCGATGTAATCCCTAGAGTCTTTCCGGGGGTTTTATTTTGTAAACTTGAAGTGTTTTTTTTTAATGTTTTGAACATTGAAATATATTTTTTACACATCTCAAGTAACCACCTTTGAAAATCACGACTTCTTTTATAAATAAATTATAAACTGTAAAAATTGTAAAAATCCTATTTGCAAATTTATGCGCTCAAATGTTATTAGAGATTTAAAATCCTCGAGGAACTTTTTTTCAAAATGAAATCCCTTTGGAGAGACATTTGCTAAATAATTGAGTAATTTTTCTACTAATTTTTATTATTTATACACAAGAGATATATTTACCTTCGCCAAATGTTCGTTTGACGTGACATACGAGATAATATTTTTTCATTTCCTCCATTCGATCAAACATCAAATAAATTTCAACTCAACTGATAATAAAATGTTGCCAGTGTCTCAACTGCAGGACAAAATGTCTCTCCCCAATTTTTCTACAAGAGACCTTTTCGTCCTGAAGAGTCGAATGTGACTCATCCGCCTCTCGAGCCCAATATTTCGTTATTTTCGAAAGGAGCGCAATTATTCACGTTTGGACTTTCAAATTCGAACCAAACGATTTCTTTCTCGGTAATTTTTAACTAACAATGTTACCGTCTCAAAGATAAAAAGTTTGTCTATCTCGCAGTCTAGACTGCTCCTCCAATGGCTTCTTCCCTTTTTAACCCAAAAAATTCCCCTCGCCAAACATATTTCGCCGACAAAAAAATGTAGAAAATAATGGTCAAATGAAATGTAGACCCAATTGAGAAGCGTCTCCTGGCGATGGTCGATTTCTCTTTCTGTTTCCGTTGACCCACTGACACCCAAAACCTTCCTAAAATTACCATTTTTCGAAATGAAGAAGCGTTAATCGATCTCCCCATGGTGAATATGATGGATTTATAATAGTTGCCCTGTTACGCAAAGTCCTGGGCACCATTTGAGGGATTTTTGTTGTCACTCCAGTAGTAAAAAAAATTGCTGTGAAATGAAGATAAAAGAAAGCAAGCGTCAGTGTTTGATCTTGCCGGAGGGGATTTTTGTGTTCTCGAGTGTCCATGCCCCTGTCCCTGGCCGCCGGCGCACAAGGCACCTTTTCTTTGATACATACACTGGTTTCCGTAGCCCCGGGCTATCATAGCGCGCTCTACTCCTTTACTTTCGACCCACAATTACTCCTTCCTCGTTCCTCATTTCCATTCACACGTGGATATCTCGAATTTTTGCTGAGAACCTGCGGTTTTCTATTGGTTTTTCCAATGACAAAGTCACGAGTTCTGTCCAACAACTCGTCACGTGTGAAAAAAATCTGGGGTGAAACTGTAGCGAATTCGATGAAACATTAATCGAGAAAATATTTTCGAAAGAACTTCGCCGAGACAAATTCCATTTGATTTTTTTTTTATCAAATAAGCAAACAAAAAATAAATAAAAAATGTGTCAATAGAGTCAGTTGTTAAAAAATACAATTTTATGCATTTGTTTTTTATAGACAATTGATTATTTTAAAAATTTAGATAGGATCGGTCAGAGACTCATGGAATTTTTAATTGTGCAATGAATTATTGAATTTATTTGTTTTTAGGGAACTAATGGAAAAAAATACTCTCTCGTTTCATTAACGAAGTTAATAAAAAAGCGCAGAAAATTTCAGCCGAAAAAATTTCTATACAGAAGGTCCGCAATAGAATAAGTTGTAAACAATAACGGAATTTTATTGATTTTTTTCGGTGGAATATTTCCTGTTAAAAAACGCCGAGTTAAGCAGCGGAATTTCTCGCCAGAATTACCGACAAATTAATAGAAAGTTCAATAGAAATCCAACAGAATTTCCTAGCGAATTCGCTTATTCCATGAAATTTTTTACGTGTTTTCCATCAATTTTACGACTGATAAATTCACGAGCACTTTTCAAAAATCCATGAACTTCTGATGATGGTTTTCTACTTGTTAAATTAACGAATTCAACACCTCATCATGAATTTTTATTTCGTCGTTATGAATTGTTTTATTCCTCTCTTCCGGAGTTTGGAGTGGCTGTTACCACAATAATTGCCGATATATTTCCATGTATTCCAGACTTTGCTCAACAGCAACAGGTGAAAGTGAGTGAGAAATGATGAGACTCAACTCATAATGTATTTTTTCTTTAATTTGCAGCGCCAATGCAGTTGTGGCGATTGGAGTGCTCGCAGTGATCTGTCAGGGGCTCGCCAGTGCTTCCACCCGGAATGTGGAATTGAATGGTACGCAAAATACTCAACAATTTAAATCTCCATTGAAAGTCAAAAAAATTAATCAAAGAATAGTATATTGTGCAACTAGTGCGTAAAGTAGCACCTTTTCGCACGAGTGCTAGGCGATCACACGAGGCGAAAAAGGCGATACGCACGTGTTGCACAC
>JAPYZN010000893.1:0-22559 GCA_030522865.1 Psyttalia lounsburyi
CTAACCTCGCTTCGCTCGGTTAAATCGCGGATTACGGGCACAATGACATAAAATATTGTATGGAACTTGTGCGTAATGGTGATTTTTGGCTCGTGGGATGATAACACTCGCCTTCGGCTCGTGTTACAACCTCCCACGAGCCAAAAACACCATTACGCACATGTTGCATAATATACTATTATCCCACTTGGCTCGAAAAAAAATTTCACCATCTGATAATACGAAAAATTTTCAATGTTTCCAGAAAATAAATAAATCGCCGAACAAATAAGCCGAATGAATTTGTAATAATGAGGAAAATAGATCACCAACTTGAGCAAGAATCCTCTACAATTAAATACATCAGAAATATCTAAAAATCTTGATCCTCCTCAGGTGAAACAAACCAAGCCAAAATCAAAATCGAAAACGAAAGCGACTCTCTACGGTCTCTCCTCCCTGAAAAGATCGGGTGACGTCTCCGTGAACATGATGAGCGATCACACGACGATAAAGACAAAATTCAACCTGGGTCCCCTGATTCTCCAAGTGGAGAAGGAATTCGGAAAAGCGGCAAAGAAGGAGCTTCGAAATGCCACAGCTACGACCGCGGAAATGTCCGGGAAATTGAGTTTACGCGTGTTGCACGGCGGAGCCGCTACGCTTCATTCCATTCGTGTATCTCAGCCTAAACAGGTACTGCGAGAGAGCGGGGGCAAAATTAACTGTCTTTAATTACCAATAAGTTAGCAAGAAAAGCCTGGAATTTATGTCTAGCTCATTTTCGAGTTATTTTTTAAAGCACCTGAGCACCTGATTCATCTAAATCCCATTACGCAGTCAAGAGATATTGACTATTAATTACACGTCATTTTGCGCCCTTTACCATTATTTACCTCATCCCTAATTAATTAGCACAAAATGGGATAATTTCTGTAGCGAAGAGATAAACCGATATAAGTGCATTTTACATATTTTTTCATAACCCGTATTATCTCAGTAACGAGTAATGCCAGGAGAAATTATCATAAGAATTTTTTTGTTGCAAAATTGATCAGCTACAAAGATGATTTTATGACATTATCTCCTAAAACCACTCGTTACTGAGATAATCAGCGTTTTATATAGATAAGAATAATACACGTATCTCGTTTTGCCACTTCGATACAGATTTAGAAACAACAAATAAAATAAAATATCGATTGTTACCGAGAAAATCGCGACTCACGTAAATACTGTATTTAGGTACGAGTGGACAGTCCAGACGATCACGACAGAACTCGTGAATTTGTGTGGCGAAGGTCATCGCACATTGCCCACTTGGTAACGCAGAAGCTCTCGTCGGCGACGAGATCAATGCTCCGGCCACCACCTGCAGTCACCGCTTAGATCTCTAATTAGTACTTCATTCGCCATTAACTTAATCATTAATATTTATTCATTCTATTTATTGTTGGAGTTAATCATTCGTAGATAGCTGGGGACAGCTTCACTTAAATGACTGTAAATAGTGATTTAGCAGGAAATAAAATATTTTTACGATTTATTTATTTCATAAATCGATCTACTTCTTCATTTTCGTTTATTTTTAGTTGTTGACAATAAGATGGTATCAGGAAAAAATCTTTGTTTGTTTTTCTGTCTAGATTTAATGAGCACAGAGGAATTTTTTTTTAGAAAGGAATTTTTGGGGCAATTTTTTCTTTTAAAAAAAAGTGACAGACAATTAATTCATTCAAATAGAGAACAATTATTACAAATCATTTTTACTATTATATTGTTCGAGCGCAATCAAATGAATAATTGAAAAATAATCCAATTACTGAATTGTGCAGTTAATGAGCAGTTTCATTTGGCAAAATGAACAAAAACTGATACAAAGTAACGAGAATTTTTAAGTGTTAAACATCAAATGATAAAGTTATTTAACAAAACGATATCTCCTTCAGATTTCAAGATATCCTCTAAGAAAAATTTATCTCAAAATGTATCTTTCCGAAGCAGTTAACAAGTCATTAGTTATTTCCATTACTGGTCTCTCTTCGCATAATAACATTCTGTTCAGCTCAGTCTGTTAAATCTCCAGCGAAAAAATCTAAAAAAAAAATCCTCTCAAGGTTTACGGTCCGTCCGTATTAATTGCATTAAGAATACTCAATATGATAATAACAATTTTTAATAGAATATCCTAAAAATCACTTCTACATATTCATATTAAAAAATATATCCCCCTCTTTTAAATGTCTCTCGATTTACCAACAATCGCTAACGTCAATGATTCTCATTTGAAAACATAATATCTCTGCGTGTAATTACCCCCATCCACCATAATTCTTCTATCAATACGTGGCAATTGCGCTTAACTTTTTCTATTCCATCCGGTATTCCGTTTGCAATCCATCTAATCGCTTAAACAAAATCCAGACTCTCATAAAACTCCGAAGCCCCGCATTATCAAACTGCACTTGAGAAATTTATTTTTTATCCTCAACTTTTTATTTAATCTTTTCTGTCCCCTTCTACGAGCGCACTCACACCACCGCGAGTCACGATAACTCAGCACTTTTATACGAATCCAGTGTTGATCAGCCGCCACTTTACGTAAAGCCCAGTGAAACCGCTCAGTGGAATTGTCATTGACTTGATCTTTAAATGCAATTAAATTGAACGTGTGATTTTGTGTTGCGACGCCCTCGTCAGTCATTTTAATCATGATTATTCCCTTGATAAAAAGAAAAACATGCAGACTTATCTGCGAGAAGATGCTGAGCCCCAGAGTATCACAACTGTCGACGAAAGTCGAGGCTGCACCGCTGGAGAAGCTCGAGGATCCGTCGAGAGAAGTGACGATTAATTATCTCGATGGGAAGGACAATGGAATAGCTGTATTGGGCCTGAACAGGCCCGCAGCGAGAAATTCCTTCGGCCGGAATCTGGTGAGCCTGTTACTAGACTCGTTGGACAAGATACGCAGCGACGAGAAGGTCAGGGTTTTAATTCTGCGGAGTCTAGTACCGAAGATTTTCTGCGCCGGAGCGGACTTGAAGGAGCGGGCGCAGATGACGGAAACGGAGGTGGGACAATTCGTGAACGGCCTGAGGAGTTTGATGAACGAAATTGAGGCCATACCGATTCCCTCGATTGCGGCGATCGATGGAGCCGCTCTTGGAGGCGGTCTTGAGATGGCATTGGCCGCGGACATCAGGACCGCTGCTTCTGAGGCGAAAATGGGACTTGTAGAGACGAAACTCGCCATCATTCCGGGAGCGGGGGGGACTCAGAGGCTCCCGCGAATTGTGGGGACGGCTAAGGCGAAGGAGATGATCTTCTCGGGGAAGATCCTGGATGGCTGTGAGGCCGAGGCCATCGGGCTCGTTAATAAGGCGGTGCCGCAGAATAGGCTGGGGGACGCCGCTTATCAGGCTGCCTTGAGCATCGCCAGGGAGATCCTGCCCAATGGGCCTGTTGGCGTCAGGTGAGTTGGCTTGAAAGACTCAATAATTTTCAGAGGATTCACATAAAATTTTGTCATTTTCTATTATAATTTAATTTAACTGAATTAATGAATGGAAAACATTTACAATCGCAATTCCAATTGAGAAATTTTCAAAGAAATCATCTCAACTGATGAACCAGTTGAACAGGAAGATCAAAGTCGAGCGATTTTTTTTTCTTAAAAAAGCTGATAGATATTTTTATAAAAACCACGCCGGCGGACAAAAAATAAATGGACTTTTTAGAGAATTGCAATATTATTTTCCTGAGAATACATTAGGTTTTTCTAGGAAATTTTCTTTCGTGACTGGCGCGTTGCAATTATGAAAACAGGAAATAGCTGTAGAATGAAAAGATAAAGAAATTATTTTTCAAATATCGTTAGGAAGTCACGGAAGAAGACTTGTTTTGACGTTCCTCTATACATTTATTAATTTCACCCGAATTTTTAGTATACTCTGCACTTTTTCATTTTGATAAGTCTTTTATTCTATATGACTCTGGTTCTAATTTACGAGTTTGATTTTTAAACTGCAATTTTACCAATTATATGATATTTTATTAATTATTCAAAATTCTTGTCTCCACTGCTAACAATAAAAAGACAACTAAAATAATTATTACACATTGAAATTTTGCATGATTAGGATGGCAAAGGTAGCGATCACGAAAGGAGTACAAGTCCCAATCGACCAAGGATTCGAGATTGAGAAGGAATGTTATTCAAAGATCCTCAAAACCAAGGACAGACTAGAAGGACTGGCAGCATTCTCCGCAAAACGTGCGCCAATCTATCGTGGAATGTAAAGTGAAATAATTAATAATGACTCTAGACTCTCCTGTGATAATTTCAAGTTAAATTCTGTGTATATTCGGTAATATCAACATACAATACAATTTTTATTTCAATAATTCACAATTCTATAGACTCGTTATTCATTTTCTTTTTCTCTATATTCCATATTCTTCTTTTGTCCTTTTGAATCTCCATGGTATAGTTGATTGACCTAATTCCCACTTGAACAGTCATCTTCTCATAAAATTTTTCAATCGATAAAAATAAAACAATGATGATATACTGTGCAAAGTCTGAAATACTTTCCTCAGACTTTTTGGAATGACTAATTAGTGTGGCATTAATTTGGCGATTAACGGCATTGTAGTGATCCTTCCTTATTTCTCATCTCTTTGCGAACTTCGAGCAATATTTTTATCTCGTCAATTGTATCGTCAGTGCTATTGACACGGTGACCCACGGTCAAATCACTCTTGTAAATCTCATAGTCGTTACCCCCTTCGTAACATCTGTCGCCGAAAAAGTGGATTTTGTCACACTCGTCGATATGACGGAGGCAATACGTCTTATCCCAACCATTTGGAAACACGTCAATTGATATTTGTCCCCCTGAAATTGAAATGTACATTGAAAAAAAAATCTACTATCATAAAAACAACTAAAAAAATCCTTTGAATAAATTAATTGAGAGATTTGATAATACCAATTCAATTTTCGCCAAACAAAATTAATAAGTGTATTTATTTTTTTATGTGTACTCTTTAAAGGGTAATACAATTCTTGAAGAAGTTTCAGTTTACCGATTGCAAAAGTCAGTCCAAGATCCGGAAATTCTTTTTTCAATGCCTGAATAAATTTCTCACGAATATGATACTCCTTATCGTACTCCGCGAACTGATCTCTCTCAGCCATGGTGCAGTTTCTGCCGACAGGCGAAACATTTATCATTCCAGTCCTGAGCTCGATGAAAGTGCCTCGTTTGAAGGGTAAGGTCAGTTCGGATATATACTTCAGGCAGTAGTTGACCAACTTCTGATGCGAATCATCTCTCAGTTTAGTTAGGATAGACTGCAAACAAGAGTAGAAAATACGGGTTTTACTAAAATCAATTATTACAATTGTTTTCAACTGCAACGACAAAAAAAAATATTAAATGAAAATGGTTTTCTGGAACCAACATGCTCATTTAAATGAAGATTGCCATTTGAAGAACATGGAAAATTATTCTCCTTTGCCCTGCTCATTCCGTCACGTAGCAGTTCATTTGTTTGGCTTATTATGTATCTACATCGATCTCAAGCTGCTTTGTTACCTCACTTGGACGTTGTTTCCCATCGATATAAGCTATCAAGCCGTTCTCAGCAAAGACATACTTGTACTTCGAGGTGACATCGTCTCCAAGCTGTTCCTTAACTTTCATGATATCAGAGCCACTCACTATTCCAATATCAAACTTTTCCCGTTTGGCAGTTTCGAGCAGAAATTGCTCCATGCAAGGCTCAATTTTCTGAAATAAAACTACTGAGTCAGCTGTGCATTCATTATCAACTCCTTTATTGCTGATTTGTGTTGAGTTTACTGACCTGACGTGGCTTTGTGAGGGTTCCATCCACATCGAATAGACAGACAATTTTTTCTTCCGACATTCTCAAGCTGGTCTATTAATCTGCAATGGAAATTATGTCAAATTAATGAATTATGTTTGATCATACGAGGGAGCAAAACAGGCCGGGATTAATTGTCAATATCTCCTGATTCACTGATCGGTTTTCGATGATTTAAATATGACCTTCAAGCTTATAATAATCGCTTTAAATGAGAAAGACTTGGAGAAATTTCGCACTTTCATTGTCGAGCTATGGACAACATAGCATTTGAAAATAATTCGATTATTTTTTGATAGGTGGGCACGTGACATTGAGTATTATCATAATAACTAGAAATATTTGCAACAGCATTTACAAAATGGTATAAACAATCTGCTTATGTACGGAAAACCCACAGGGATTTATTATTAAATCAATGAAAAGGTAAACAAAATAAAATGCCAACTCCAATGAAAAATGAAAAGACTTTAAGACAATAAACAAATAGAGATAATTAGAACGTATACAGTTTGTATAAAATTTCCACTTCATGCCTGACGAATCCCCTAGGGCTGCTCATAAAAATTTGGTATCAAGATAAGACAAATAACTTGGCTCATCAGTTGAGAATGTTGGTAGATTGCCTGGTAATGGGATTTTTTAATGCTTCAGGAAAACTAAAAATTATTCGTTTTACGTGTGTGTTTTAGAAAATGAAATGTTGTGGTTTCCTCAAATCCAATCAAAAGAGAGATCAATCAATTGTTAAGACTTGTACAAACACTTTTAGTCAAACAATTGCACTCATCCCCCAAACATTCACGAATCCGCAGAGATAGTGGAAACTAATTTCACATCGGTTTCACTTCTCCACGCATTTCTTATTAAAAATAAATAACACTAAAAACAGTATCATCTGCACCTAAACAGTCCTCTGATAACAAAAACGAAATGATAAAACTCCCCACTGATCCCTCCAAAAATCGACGGCAAGAGTTGAAAATAAATCAGCAAATCACGAGATCCTGAACAAGAAAAAAAACATTGAATAACAGTCACGTGAAAGGTGGGATCCGTCTGGACAATTTTTTTTCACAGAACCAGCGATTAATTCCCTAATTTCCCACTTTCTCACACATTTTTGGCACGAGTTAAACCGATTTGGCTCCATGACAAGGCACCAATGCAACAATTGACCTGGAAAAGTAAAATCAAAGAAAGTTCGCGGGGTCTTTCTCTCAGGGGTCAACATTATGGAGTTAACCTGTACACACGTCATTCAACTCACTCCCCGCCCCAATTGATAAATAACTCCAGGAAATTGTCGATATATGTTGGTCCCCAGACTTACAACTGTCACGAATGGATGAAGAAAGTTGATGAAAGATGAGATGAGGCAAGAGATTGAACCTCGAGACTGGAGTGAAAGCAGTGGAGCTAACGTGGCAGTGGCAGTACGCGGCAAGCGGCCAGCGAGAGACAGCAACAACTGAGGCGACTCGTGTCCAATTGGAACAACAGAACGAAGCAGTGCAGCGCAGGGTCGTCTGTATTCATAAAGTTTGGAGGAAGTTTCAAATAATGTCAGTGAGTAGCCCATTTCTCCTGCTGATTGTGAGCACTCTGATGCTGCTGGGCTTGGCGTATGGGGAGCATGGAGAACGGAAGAACGCCATATTGATCTTGGGTAATATTAAAGCAAAATAAAAATCCAGGGGGTTGCATCTGTTGGAGGGATGTACTCATATCTGGAGACGAATAAAAATACAAGCGTATTCACTGGAGAATTCCACTGCCACTGTAAATTCTCCAATTTTACAATGAAAAATAAAGCAAATAGTTCTAATAAAGAACAGATTTCGGCATTCTGAAATGCCTAAACTTATTTCTAGGTATTCTGAAACTGGAGTTAAAGAGAAAATAGAAATTCAATCGGGTTTTCTATCAGCTAATCTTTGGATTATTTTCATACGTTTGAAATGCGTAATTTAATTTTTTCAATGTTGTCCATATCAGCTGATGATGGAGGATTCGAAATGGGGTCTTACCGGAACAAAATATCTCAGACACCGAATTTGGACGCTCTGGCGAGGGATAGTTTGATCTTTAACAACGCATACACTTCTGTCAGCAGCTGCTCTCCAAGGTACATTGATTGATCGTTGAATTTATCAAGAAGAGATCCATTTCCGAGTAATTAGATTATACAAGCCCGATCTAACAAATGAAATAGAAAATAATAATTGATTTTTGTGCTGATGACATTGGTTGGTTAATCAGACAACTCTGGAGACCTTAAAGAATTTCAGTATTTCCAATGTTTTATTTTCAGTCGTTCGACTATTCTAACCGGCCTCCCGAGTCATCAGAATGGAATGTATGGGCTTCATCAAGGGATTCACCATTTCCAATCATTCGATGATGTTCAGAGTCTTCCGAAAATATTGAAAGACAATAACATTCGAACAGGTAAAGTCGTTATTACTCATAACTAATAATTGATGTGACGTTTGGAGAAGAAATTGAATCATCTCGATCAAAATATCCAAGATTGTTCCAAAATTCTTTATTTAAAAATTGGAAGAATAATATATTGCTTCATCACTCCGAGAGATATATGTTTATTACCCACGATATTGCCTTGATTTCAAAGATGAGAACAACAGCTCCTTTATAACGAGTAATTGAGTTTTTCTCACCGAGTCCAGTTGAACAAATTGAATAAAAAATTGAAAAAAAAATCAAATCCAAAATATGTTAATCAAAGAAAGCCTTAGAAGAGTTGGAGAAGTTACTTTCTTCTTGTGTATCTCTGCAAACTTCAAAAGTCCCAAAGTCTTCTCTCACTAAATCAAAACTTCGCCCCAGGAATCATCGGTAAAAAGCACGTGGGTCCCAGCGAGGTTTACCCCTTCGACTTCGCCTATACGGAAGAGAACCACTCAATCCTGCAAGTGGGCCGCAACATCACCTACATCAAGCTCCTGACCCGGCAATTCCTCTCAGAATCGAAAGACCAACCTTTCTTTCTCTACATAGCATTCCACGACCCTCACAGATGTGGCCACACGAACCCAGAATACGGCAACTTCTGCGAGAAATTCGGTAATGGAGACACTGGAATGGGAAGGATTCCCGACTGGACTCCCATATACTACCAGTGGGATGAGGTACCCGTCCCGTACTTCATTCAGGACACAGAGCCAGCTCGTAGGGACATTTCCGCTCAGTATACCACGATCTCTCGTCTGGACCAAGGGGTCGGACTGATCCTCAAGGAGCTCGCAGACGCAGGACTGAAGGAGAGCACTCTCGTCATGTACACATCGGACAATGGGATCCCCTTCCCCAATGGGCGAACCAACCTCTACGACCCTGGAATGGCAGAGCCCCTGCTGATTTCCTCTCCTCTCCACTTAAAACGGCAGAACCAGGTGACTTACAGCATGACTTCCCTCTTAGACATTGTCCCAACACTTCTAGACTGGTTCGAGATCAAAGAACAACTTCCACGGTCCAATGAAATCCCTCAACGTCACACCAAACTAACGGGGAACTCTCTACTTCCTCTTCTCGTTGAGGAACCCGTCGACAACGACAAAATCGTCTTCGCTAGTCAGACCCATCACGAGGTGACCATGTATTATCCTATGAGAGTGGCTCGTTCGAAAAGATACAAGTTGATTCATAATTTGAATTATGGTATGGCCTTCCCCATCGATCAGGATTTTTACCTCTCACCGACCTTCCAAGACCTCCTCAACAGGAGTCGTTCGAACTTGCCTTTGCAGTGGTACAAAGACCTCAAGAATTACTACAACAGGCCAGAGTGGGAGCTTTTTGATCTCAAGATGGACCCTGAGGAGCTCAATAATCTGGCTTATAAACCCTCTGCTAAACAGGTATTTACGAAACTGAGGGAGAAGCTTTTGCAGTGGCAAAAGGATACGGAGGATCCCTGGATTTGCAGTCCACGTGGGGTGCTCGAACCTTTCCAGGGTGATAAACATGATTTGAGGTGTATGTCTACAGAGTTTTAAGGTGCTCATTGGTAGATATAAAATTATATATTTTTTATACAAAATGTTAAGGTTACATTTCTTTTTGATGAGATTATTGAGGAGAATAGAATAAGTAAATAAGTATTCTTGATTTGCAAATCATCTATCAATTCTATCTTCAAATTATCAACTCATTTAATATTAATTCAAGAATAATAGTTTATTCCTAACTCAAAAATCTGTCGTTCGACAATTCTCCACAATCTCCCTCACTCTCAATATTAATTATATTCAAACAGCATCAAAAAGTTAGTATCCCAAGCAATGATCAATTAATAATCAATAATATACAATAAAATAACTTATTAGTCTCTCCTCCAATTTCAAGCATTTTACAAAATCCCAAGCACTTGCTGAGTTGCAATTACAAGTACAAAAAATAGTTTATCAAAAATACAAGCGTTTTAGTTTTAATCCACGTGCTTACACTATAATTCTCATTAAAGTGGTAATGTCACTCGTGAAGAAGTCGAGTTGAATTTGCCCTCCTTCTCGTGTCTCATAATAGCCTCACTCAGCTGGTGAACATAAGTGGATGACTTGTTTACCGTTTTCTCAGCTTCATTGAGCTCCACTGATAACTCACTTATCTGGGGATTTAAAAAGCCCCTTATGGTATCCAAAAATCACTCTACAGCATAAGAGAGTATCTTCCAGACTGTATTATAGATTTGGACATGTTCAGTCTTGAAATTAATAAACTAAATTGTGAGGAATAAAATTGGAAAAAAAATCTTGTAGCATTTTGGAAAATGTTAGTATTTTTTCAGAGTTTTGGGGACACTGGGCTAAATTCTCATTGTTGAGAATTGATTTTCTGAAAAACTAAAACGATCGGTTACTATAAATCAAGGAAAAAATTACGATTAAAGTATATCTAATAAAATTTTGTGAGAATTAATCATTGTTTGGCGTTGAAAAAAACAAAACACAAATTTTGTTAAGCTCTTTAGTTAATTTAAGAACTTGACAAGTTCAGAAATACTTACGTACTGCTCGTACGCCAAATACCTGTAGTATTTTCGTTTTTTCGCGTAGATGTCTTTAACTTGAATAATGAATACGACACACAATGTCATTGCGATGAGAATAACCAAGGTATTTACATTTTGTATGTACCTGAGAAAGATCATGATCGCCTTCGTTGTTTATTAGACAAAAAATTTATCGCAGAACAAAAAGACCATGATTTCTACATTTTCAAGTACAAAACGTCTTCGAGGTTCGATTATACAAATACAATTGCTGTATTCTATTTTCTCGTTGCTTGTGTCGATAATAAAGAGATCTTTTGCGCTGGTTGCACTCACCGCGATATTTAAACTCATCCTAACAAACCGTACGTATGTGGAACTCAAGGTCCATTGATTACGATGAATAAATTATTGTACGTTCACTTAGTAAAGTATTTATTGCCAATGTTATTCTGGTGATCCATTCCGAGTTGACATACTTCAGTACTCTCATCATTAGTTTCCAGGTATTTTAGTCATTTCTGGTGGGTTCAGATATTTTTTTGTCAGCTTAAAGAGTTTTAGCACACATCCCTCATTTCTAGAATCATTTAAAGGAATTCGAGAAATTGTGGGCCAGATTTTGTTGGCTAATTTATTCGAGAAAGGGAAAAGCTGAGGAAAATAATCTCAAAAAGAGAATTGTAGAGAATATTGCGAGTTTATTGTCTTCTAATAGATGAAAAAAAAACGGTGAGAAAAGCTTGCATAGGAAATTGCCAGCTGGTTTGTATATTTTGTATTGTGTAGAATATTTATTGTCAATTTTATTGTCGCAATACTTCGGAAATTCAAATACTTGGGTACAATCTCAATCATCTGCTGGGTATTTAATTATTCCTCACATGCTCAGTCATTGTTATCCCACCGTAAAGGGGTTCTCCGCGTCTTAATGGGCTTCTCTCATCCTAGAATAAATAGAAGGAAGTTTTAATTTCGAAGATTGATGGAAGAAAACGAGATAGTGAGAGAGCATAGCTTCTGCAGATTATTCTGCAAATATCTTTGGCAAATAGAGGTTCAAGGGGAAACATCAAAAGATATTCTTGTCTAAAATTTTATGGACTACAAAGAAGACTGTATAATGATTTCCTCTAGGTCCCGTATCTTTAACCATCGAGAGAATATAAAACAATACTTTGAAAAATCAGTTCTCACGTCCACAAGGAGAAAAACACTTGGAAGTTGCGTCTATGATTATTGAAGGCAGCAGAATTTTCGTTGAGAAGTTGAGAAAAATATGGCAGGGGGAAAAAAATAGGAGAACGTTCTTTAAAAGATTTACTTAGGTTGCTTGAAGAAAATTTTAACAAGTTTTCTCATATTTCTCACTCGACCGACAAGTTGTTGTATTATTTCTAAAATGATCTGAATCAAATGTGTTCGACTGCCCTTGTCATTTAACGCCAAATTATTAATGCCAAATTACTAATAAAATCCAGAGGAATTCTCGTCATTTTCCTATGAAACATTAAGAGGCTGCAAGCCTCGACGATAAACTGCACGGAATTCTTGCAACTAAGATGCGATCAATTCTCAAGATGTTAGGACATGCTGCATATTATTAACAAAAAACGTTATAAAGGATGGGAAGAAAGTCATCTACACACGTTGAAAGTCAGTTTCTTATCAGAATTTATGTACAAGAATTTATCAAGGTTTTTTTTTCGTATCAAATGGTCGTCGCCCTACGACCGAGTTTCGAAATACATTATTATTAGTATAGCGCGTTACATTTTTTCAGTACAAAAATTTCAAGGCCTCGAGGCATAAAAATATAAATTCCATTGTATAAGTTTCTATCAATCCCAGCTGTACACATATCAAATATATAAGAATCATCTAAACAATCATTCCCTTCTGCAGGGAAAATCAAAACATTCGTGGCCATGAATATATATCCCAGTATGCACGACAATCCACATTTATCGACCATTTTAGTGCATTCATAAAACTCCAAATTAATAATAACTTGTGAATAAAAAATATTCGTAACAATCTATGGATTAACAATAATTTCAAATAAATACCTTGGAATAAAAATAAACTAATACTACCAGCAAAGGTACATAATAATACTAGTCTTTTGAACATCTCTCAAAGATGATGAAAATAATTAAAACGAGAGCACGAGTAATTACATACAACAAGCACAAAAGACTCGTACGCATTGCTAATTAAACTCATATGTACAATAATAATACATGGAAAAGTCCAGCTAAAACTTAAAACTATTAAAGATGATGAACACGTGGATTTCCTAGCTAGCATCATTGCACCAGAAAACATTTAATTTGACACTAACGATCTTAAATTGAGTTTAAAAAATATCTCTCAGTTTGAGACTTGAAAGACGCAAGTTAAAAATTTTGAAATTTTCAATTGTGTTCTTAAAAATCGTAATTCGAGACTCAAGTTTCAACATTTAAAAGACTTAATCTTATGAAAAATTCAAATTGAATTTGAAAATTACGAATTGAGAGCTTCCATTGTCTGAAATAAAGATTTTTAAGAGTATCAATTCAAGATCTTTAAACTCTCAAAATAAGTATTTTTTGGGTGTAGACAGTAATTGGATGCGGAGAAACAAGAGAAATAAACCAAAACGTTGACTTTTGGGTGGTATGCAAGCCAGTAAGCGTTAAGAATTATAAATAAAATTCAGATGTCTCCAAGATGATGATGGAATCTGCACCTAAATCTGGTGATGTCCCGAGGGGATATGTCATTCAGTTGTCGGCTCGACATCAAACGCCCAAGCTCCACCGAGTTTCATGAAGTAATGAAAGACCAGACGTTTGCCATCAGTCGGAGGGCTTCGTCAGTCTCACTTGTTGGTAGGCGAGGGTGTTGTTGTCCCGGAGACTGGGCTCGTCAGCGGGAACAGAGTCTAGGCGAAAGCCAAGAGCAACGTCACGGCGATTTTCGATTTTTTGTTTTTGCTTTTGTTTTTTTTTTTTTTGTGGAAGCGAGCAAATGTTTGAAATGCTTTTTTTTTATAATTATAAAGTTTTGGTCTATCTGATGCGATCGGCTGTGCCGTTATTCACCTGCATGCCAGGCTCGACGTCGTAATCCAACGCCGTCAATTTCTCGGGGTGGGACGTTGTGCCCGTCGAGGGGGAGGTGGAGCATCTCTCCGCGAAAAAATCCGCTACTGCAAAAACCTGGAAGTTCAAACTGTTAAAAAAATTGGTTTCAAATTTCCAGACCACTTTACTAACTACTAATTAAGGCGAATTAATTTGATAGCCCGAGGAATGTATTTCAAGTAATTTAATACGGAGTTATCCTCATTAAATGATTCGAAAGAATGCCTATCAACAGATGAATTTAATTTTCCTTGCAATGATATTTAAAAATTGTTCCTTTTTCTTCGAAAAAGAAAATGTTTGCTAACAATTGAGTTAGCCCTTCCGCCCACATCTCGTCATTTTTTTAAAGATAAAAGTTTAAATTGTCGACAACAGTCGAACTAGTGAAAAAGTAAAGAATATTGAAGAATGTTACCATAATAAAAGCAGCCATAATTCCCAGGAGCAGTCCCGCCAAGACATCACTCCAATGATGTTTGTAATCAGAGACCCTGGACATAGCTGTGAACCACGCCATCCACAAACATATCAACTGCAGGACATTTTTAAGAAGTTTACTTCCTTTCCACGTCATCCTCAATTGCAGGTACAACTGGAAAAAATTATTTAACAAGTTCATTGAGTCTATTCCTCTCATCCACTCTAAAACTGAATGAAATATGACAGTGTAATTTTAGAGGCACTCACCGCGAGATAGACCATCGCGTAAGCCGAGAACGAGGAGTGGCCTGATGGAAATGACAGTCTGAAAGTAGAGAAAAAAAAAATTGTCAAAAAATAGAGAATAACTGGCCAACTCAATTAGCTTGAATCTAATGTATCTAATGTATCTTCCTCGGGCCATTTGAAACACTCGAATCTTTCAATATTTTTTGCCCCTCTCTAAAAACTCTAAAGATAGCATCCACTGCTGAGAGAGAAAGAGAGACCAAGTTTTTATTTCAATCTTTTTTACTCGTCCAAACAGACCCTTATACGGATAGTCGTGGTAAGACCGTTAAAAGAGTGAATGGCCAAATGAGGAAAAAAAAAAGGAGAAATAGTCACATGGCTTTTGCCCTCAAACGAACCACAAGTTTCGTGGGGAATAGCGGACACCAAACTCACGATGTTGAATGAATTCACTGTTTTAGTATCAAACGGTTTACGATAAAATTTCAGAAGAGCATTGTTTTATAACTCAAGCGGAGATATCTGAGTTTATAATGTAAGACTATTTTGGGAATGGGAATTGCCTACTTGGGGTTATTGTATGGGTCTTTTCTCCTGTTATCGGTATCATTCTCAAACCTGGAAAAACCTTGTCCTTTTTCTAGTTTTATGTTTCAATTTAGAGATAGGATCATTATCCTAATGTTTTCGGTTTTTCGGTTTTTAATGAGTAACATCAAAGTTAATTTCAATGAAAAATTATTTATCCTAAGTTATTTAAATTCCAATTCACTCGATTCAAATAATAGATCATTTCTCTATTTATACTCGACAACTAGTTCTCGAGCGATCATTTCGATGTATATAATATTACGGTTAGTGATGAATCACGCACTGAGTCTAGCAGAGGAATTTTTTAAATAAAAATAATGGGAATCATTTACAGTTCACTTTGGAGAGTCTGAAGAATTATGTAAAAAAATTGGTATACATTTTTTTCAACCATCCAATGATTTATTTATGATGAGAAATGTAAAAAAAACTACCGACAAATTGAAAAATGTATTTATTTTTCCTCAGCTCTGCAGCGTAATTCCGAAACGTGAGCGTATAATCGACAAAACCTGACTCACCTGAGTTCCAGAATTTTATCAAACTATATTGACAATTAATCATCGGCCGTTTTGCCCCCCCCCCCCCTCTCTCACTCGTAATTGTTATTGAATATTTCGTTACGCGATTGAATGGAGAAAAAAAATGTTGCAAAAACAACGAACAAACATTCAAAGATAATAGATAATTAACATTGACCCAGTATCAGTATCTCCACTTGAAATTCACCGACTATTTTCAGCCCATTACACCTGGTGACCTTCTTCACCACAAAATTCCCATGTGCCGCACGTACACGAGGGGAATCTCGTGCGCGTTACGTAATTGTACCGGATTTCAATGGTTTGTGGAGTGATTGTTAATTATTTTTAATTGCTCACAACTACTTTGATGCATCCTAACGAGGAAGAGGTACTAGGAGCTTTACCTGGCTTCTTTGAGCATTCTCGCTGTTGAGGTGGTTGACGTACAGTTGAAATCAATGATGTACATGTGATTGTATTGAGCAAGTGTGCAGTCAATATTGGGCCTGCATACGTCCATGAAGTGTGGGCGTAATCGTCCAATCGTGTACTTGGCTATGTCGGTCGTCAGTTGCGATGCTACTGCTCCAAATCCGAATAGGCCGATCTGGAATTGGGAAATTGAGGATTGAGTGGGTGCGGGGTGAACCACTGTCGATTGTTATGAATGGAATATCTGGAATTATTCATTGCGGGCTTAAGGCCGTGTTGCACTTGATCGTGAATAGCGTGGATTTTTTTTTTGCACTGCTGGGTAAATTTGCCAGTGTTTTTTGAGGCAATAAACAGTGTACGCGGTGTACAAGTATACGCGGAGGAAATACTTATGCTGAGATTTCAAAGATCGTAAATTGAGAATTTCGAGAGGATCAATTTTAGCGGATTTAAATGGGCCACAGCTGAACATTTTTCAGCTTGAAATTGTCACTTCCTCAATATTTTCCAGTTTTATATTAGAATTATTTTCCGGCTAAAATTAGCACTGTTGACAATTTTTAATTTTTAGTTGCTCAAGTTTTTTGGGTCAATGGTTCTTCTAGAAAAAAAAACTGTGGATAGATCTAAGTCAACTGAATTTTCAAATAAAGTTATGGCAGACAACAAAAAAACAATCAAAAATAGCTCAATATAAAATTGGGCAATCGAGGGTTGAGCGAGTTAAATGAATTGTGAGCCACTGGCACGGTTTATGAATGGTATATCTGGAATTATTGATTATGAGCTTAAGATCATGTTGCACGCTCGCCTGTTGACTCAATTTTTCAGTGTTTGTTGAGGCAACAAACAGTGACAAGTAAATATTAGTTCTTACCAATCTTCTTTCAATTTTGAAATAATGACAATTTTTGGAAAACAACTGATTGGAGGATCGGAGGTTTGAGGTTGGATAATTTCTATGAAAAGTTTTTCCACCGACTAAGTTACAGAGAAGAAACAATATTGACATTGCGAACAAGTTTCGTGAACTAGTGCAATCGGCCATTTATTGATAATTAACGAATTCCTCATTTGAAAAATAAAAGTCGTATCAAATAAGAGTTTTCAAATGCGTTTAGGAGTTGAAATTGACCTCAGGTGACAATAACTAAACTATTTTACCCGTCTTTCATTTGAAATTGACACGAATTTTGGTGTGGATCCACTAGACTTCTCTCTAATATAAGTCTTGATAAATTCCCCCGGATTTTGTTTCCCCAAAAGACGAACAATCAGTTTTTAAATTCTTCCAAAGTGATGACAAATTGTCTCACTTCCGTTATCTCACAATAAGACAATGCCAAATACAAATCACATACAATAAGTACCAAAGAGCCACAAAGCCACCCCCTCCCTCAAACCTATCATTCAAAGAGTTGCGAGAAATACGAAGACTAGAAAGCCGATCCTCAATTTCCTCATGTCGAAAAATGTACAAAGAGTTTCGAAAGCCATTACATTTTATGGCGAACGTAGGGACTCCTCTGAGCGTCTTAAATTGCACGGTTCACAGTTTATCACCCGTTATTTAAGTAGAGGTAGAAAAAAAATTCGGACGAGGACTTTGCAACACAACTCCTTTTGTTTGTGTATTTCCGCTCTTTCCGAGAAGTCAAACTTTTTACTTACTGACGTGTACTTTCTTCATTCACCCCCCCCCCCCTTTGCCCCTTTCGCTGTTCAACAATTTCACTCACCTTATGGTAGGCCAATGACACCCATGGAGGTATCACCCTGCCAAATAGCACGACGGCCGATTGCCCATTGGTCGTTCTTCCATGATAAAATTCGCCGAGTAGCATCTGCAATTTTTTAAAGAATATTCTCTTTAATTTTATAATTTTTACTAGTGGCAATGGACTAATGATTTTTAATTATCAAATTTGATAAATCTGATTGATAAAGATAGTAACGTAAATTGTTTTCTTTTTAATCTCTCTCTTGCCATGAATAATGAATTTATTTAAATATTCGGAGGGGCTAAATAACTTCAAATAAATTGATGGCAATTGTTCCATTTATTGTACTTTGTATTTATTTATATTTTTATTTGAATTATACGAGATTTTTTGAAAATAATGAGACTGAAATTTACATTTCCCATTAATTTTTTCCCCGAACCTTTGAATTCCCAATAAGGAAATTTTCTGAAATTTCCGACAAAATTTTTTCAACTCGATATCATCGCTTCCCATGCCCGAAGCTCTAAAAAACAAAAAAAAAAACCCGATAAATTATTCCCATAGAGGCTACACAAAGATCTCAACCCACTTTCCCGGAGTGAGAAAAGATCTGAGGAAACATTTCAAATAAATTTCGTGAATCAGGCGCCTCGATCTGACGAAAGGTGAAGAACCTCTGAAATTCTCTTGAATTCCACCTACAAATAAGCATCCCAAGGATTTGTTTCCTCTTATCAAAATAAATAAAACCCTCTCTAGAATTAATGACATTATGATACAACAGCGCTTGAATGAGTTGAATGTGTGATCTCAGGAGGTAATAAAAAGTCGTCAAGCAGGAATAAACTCGGGATATGTAATAATAAAGGGACCCCAATTCTGACTGTGCATATTGGACCACGCGTGCCTCCCTCCGTCGTCATGCAGCATTTTCTGATAAGCTCTCGTCAACAAGAGCCACACGCATAACGCCATAACAACGCACGCACTCCACGTCTGTCCCCCTGATTTAAAAACGAACGCACGTGTTTATTCTATTTGAAAAGGCGATTATTGTTCCTTATTACGCTGTCGTAAGCATTACCAATCAGTCCTATACTTCATAGATGGGGTGTCATATTTGCTTGGTAACATGAGTGATCATCCAGTGATCAAACGTCACACGTAAGTGGTCTTATCTCATTCTATTAATCATAATTTTATCTGGAGGATGAGTGCTTCTGGGAGAAAATGTCGTGAGGCATTTTTTATTTATTGATCTTTTTTTTTTATAGGAATCTCCTCAGCAACGAAAATTGTCTCTATAATTTTCTCGTGAAGCCAGTCATTTCTGAGATAATTGCGTCGTTGGAAAACGTATCAAGAGTGAAGTGTCAACAGTTAATGTTTCATTTCTTGCTAGACAGATGTGAGATATTGGAGTTTGATTTGTTGTATAATAGATTTTTAAATAAAAATCATTGAGCGAGATAATAGGATAAAAAACATCGGGTATTATTTGTTGAAATTTATGGGAATAATTACAACGGTTTTCCTTAAAGAATTAATAGAGAATCAATTCCCCCAATGTTTCCCCAAATTCATTAAAAAATGGTAAATATCTCGATGGGGATGAAGAGTAGATTTCCTGGTGGAAAATTTTATTTCCAAGAGTTTATTAAAAATTTCAATGGTCTCTGAATCAGAAAAGAATATTCGAAAAGTTGATATTTTTTAGATTGAACGTTAAGAGTGTTTATCCATTTTATCTTCTGATGAAATTGCTAATTTGGGGGCTAACAAAATCAGATTCTCAATTATTTATTATTCGTATATTAATATTACAAAGAAATTAGTTATGAAGAAAAACTTTCCCAGAGAAAAAAAAATTGTCGCACGATTATTCTCCAAACCGTTGAGATTGATTTAAAAAAAAACATAGATGTGCTAAATTTTTCGTTTATAGTGTACAATAGCAATTAGGAATCACTTGTTAATTTGGCCCCTTTTTTCTTTGGCAAATTTCGTCGTGGCGAAATGAATCCCATGGAAATTTTTGGCCGCTAGCTCTGCTGCATAAAAAGGGCATTTTAAAAAAATAGCTACAATTTTCCATAAAACACTTCGGATACTTCAAGTGGCGATCGCCGCTTGCGTAAAAATCGCTGCAAAAAAAAAAAAACAAATAATAATTGGACCTCTTAAGGGAACAATCTTTTACGTGCTACGCACGTGCACATAAACCGTTCACCCTCTATCGCACTTTTACGTTGCTCTATCTACCCAGGGGAATCTCATCCACTCCCGGTTCTCCTTTGTCCGTAGTCCGGTGGCGCCATTTCATCTTTTTTATTCTCCTCCTCCGGTCCTCTTCGGTTTCTCCCCCACCTCGTATTTCAATAAAACCGACAGGGGGGAAAATTATTACAGGGCATTTGGAATTTACATTTAATTTTTTAATCTCACTCTCATTGCGGATGTTGATGATAACGTCACGACCGCCAGTATTTTCCCTCACCGGGAAAGCTTGGTCAATGAAACCAAGAAATGGGGAAAATTGTCTCTTATATCTGTTATATATTACCGTAGAAAATACTGACAAGAAATTATTAAACTTTACTCACTGCACATATGGGGAGAAATATTCCCACCGCATACAGCATTGGACTCGTCACCGTCGAGGACTTGAATGGATGATTGATCGATTCATCGTCGCAGAAGAATCCACGGGAGTAAGGCTTACCAAACAAGTAAAAACCTATTACTGAGAATCCCACTATGTAACAGAAGTAAAAAGCATCAATTGAATTAGTATACAAGGCATGAGTAGGCTTTTGGGGTTTTCTTTTGTTTTCGGAATAATTATTCAATTGAATTATTCATTGATCTCTGCTTCCGTGAATTTCATCCAGCGTTATAGGAAATAATAAAATTCAACGAGTGGTGCTCAACCAGGGACAATCAGGAAGAATATATAGCTCATACGTTGATTTGAATATCAGGGTAAACAGTGATTATTGCTTGATTGTTTACTTTTTCCACGCGCGTGTTCGATAAATTCAGAACTAAAACGAGTAACTGAACGCCGGTGGGTATGATGAGTGTTTCTGTGTGAGTTAAAGGACTAGATAAGTTGATACATTTCGCGCGTTACGTGATAAGGAAAAGCGCGTGGGGAAATGCTCAAACACCAGTCAATTCCCGTTTAAAAAAAATCAATTTTCCAGGTGGTTACGATCATTGCAGAAACAGGTAGGAATTTACTGTTGAAAGTAAATGGGAAAAATCTTCTAATTTTTTCATTAATAAATCGGTTAATTCATCGAGAATTCAATTGATTGTTAACGTATAGAAAATAAGAAAAATTCCGACAGTATCAGTAGGTGCCTAACTTGTGAATTACTCAAGGAAATTTGAAATTTAAAGTTTCATTGTAGGTGCCTAACTTGTGAATTACTCAAGGAAATTTGAAATTTAAAGTTTCATTGAAATATCAACAGTCATAATTTATGTGGAAAAGATTCTCCTGGTATTTTTCAGAGATAGCTATTCCCGCTAATTTTATATCCCGGAAGATAAGACATGAATTTCAATTCAAGGGCTTGGCTAAGTAAAGCACTATAAGATGTAATAATATAATGCAATGAAGTAATGAATGAAAAGTTGCTTTGTAATCCATTCTGATCTAAAAAAACACGCGATTTCGGTGGTGAATATTTTTTTGAAGCTTCAGAAATTTTTAACCGAAAATTACAACAAAGTTGCAACATTTTAGCGATTCTCAAGATTCTTGAACGACACAGAAATAATGTAAAATTCATTGTAATGTAAAACATCATTCGATGATTAAATTATATTAAAATACAACAGGATCATCTTTCCCTGCCTCATTCATGATCTCAAATAATAAGTCCACTTCATTCTCTTATCTCATTCATAATTCCACCTTATCTATCAATGCCCCTTCATCACACAACTAAACTATCATGAAGGGACGTCGTCTTCCTCCTCACAATAAATAACCCATACAGTGTATCATTTTATTTCTAGCGAGATTTAAAAAATCAACTCGGCACATGTTGGACTCAGCAAGGTAAATTATCAATGATTTACCCTTGTCAATAATCAATTTGGATAAACTTAAAATTTATCCCGCAGTTTGAATAAAATGAAATACGGACAGGAGAGTATGAACTAAAATTTAAAATCGTAAAGGAAACATTTACAATTTGATATTTGAAAATTACTATTATTGATTTAAGAAATTACTCGTTTATTACTCGTTCCATTGATCTTTCGTCCATTTTACACTATTTTTATTTTATTTTTTCCCATGTATAGCCTACTCGGCCTTGTAATTTTACACGATTTTATTTGTTAATAATTACTTCGTTAAATCGTAAAAAAAAGTTTTACATCGCAAAAAATTTGTTTTGCACTGGAAAAACATTTTTCCATATTTGGCCGTCTGACATCCTCAAAAAATAGATCCCCCGAATCTTCTGCTGGTGAGTATTTCGCTAATTTTCTGCACATCCCAAATTAATTCCTCAAAATTTCACCCACTCAATTCCCAATACCTCATTCACAACTCCACCCCCATTAATCA
>JAPYZN010000894.1:0-33337 GCA_030522865.1 Psyttalia lounsburyi
AGAGAGAGAGAGAGAGAGAGGGAGACGATTTTTATAGTTTAGCCCTCTTCAGAATTTTCACTTCCTTAAGATCGACATAAGCATTAGTGACAACTGAAGTGTTGTTCTCGACCACAAAACACTGGAAGTGAATTCTATTTCCGTCCCTCCACATATCAGTCCTCAGAGTCTGTCCAGGTACTACAGGCTTGGAGAATCTCGCTCTGATGGAGTCAAACAGCTCAGGATCACCTCCAGCAAATGTCTTGAGAACGTGTCTTGTAGCAAATCCGAGCGAGCAGAGGCCGTGAAGTATTGGCTCCTTGAATCCTCCCATCTCTGCAATGTTCGGATCTATATGAAGAGGATTGAAGTCTCCAGAGCTCAACCTGTACAAGGCAGCTTGTTCAGGACAAGTTTGCTCTGCATACGAAGCATCTGGAGGGCGTTTCGGTGCTTCCACACAGGGAAGCTCGTACTGAGACTTCTTCGGACCACCAAAACCGCCAGCTCCCCTGGCAATTGCAGCAATACGACCTGTCACCAATTTATCGCCTGTCTCGGAGTTATATGTCTCGTGCTCGAACAGGAGGATAGCGTTTCTTCCCTTGTCGACAATGTCGAGGACTTTGCACTTGGTTTCAACCTGAAACAAAAAATCATAAAAATTTTCGAGTTTGAAAGAAATTATGAAAATTCTATGGTCTGGTAATTATACAATCAATTCAAAAAAAAGTTTTGAAAATCCGCGGTATTTAATGAATAATTACCACAGCCTGGGTCGGTATTTTCTGGAGAACTTTCATAAACTGGTCCCCATGAACGATTCCAGCGAGATTGACAGGCCTTCCCTCAAAAGCTCTTTGAACTATATCTGTCCCCATGAGTGCACCAGGTCCATAAATGGTGTAATAACAGGGAAGCACTCCAAAATCCATGTGATTCTCATAGAGATATCTGAAGTGTTAAAAAGAAATGTATTAAAACCTGAGCGATGAAAATGGCTTTACCGTCAATTAATTAATTCTTGCCATTCATTAGTTATCTGAGCGAAATTCGTGGCATGACAGATGACGGTCATGTGACCGGCATAATTACTCATAATTAGTTGTTGAAGCAATCCATAGGATCGTTGGATTGAATTGTGATTGGGACAAAGTAATAGTAATATAATTGGCGATATTTGCTCACCTGAAGTCCATCGGATCCTTCAGCTTTGCCCCGATACTCAGAGCATAGAGGATGACCTGTTTGAAGTCATACTGATTCTTCATGGAGTACTCGATGATCTGAGACTTGTCACCACTGCTATCACTCTTGCTGGTTCTCAACGTCTCCATGACATTGATCAGTTCTCCGGTGGCTTCTTCAATGCTCTCGCACCTTTTGGCTGCCTCCATATCGACAACTTTTGTCCAATTGTTCCTGACGTCTTCAGGGGTAACGGAGCTCATCAGGCTCTTCCTTAAGACCGCCCCATTTCCTCTGATGATGTGGCACTTACCAGCCCAGCCCAGGGCAGTCTCTATTATCGCTCCAGTCTCGTTACAGTTTTCGTGGCACAGCCACATGACAACGGGAGCGATGAACTCGGGCTTGAGCTCACTGAAGAGCTCGGGGGGCAGAATGTCTTCGGTCAGTCTCGATCCAGCCGTTGGCACGATCACATTGGTTTTTATATTTGCAGAGTTGCCTTCGATTGCTGAAAGCCAATTATTCGATGTAAATGACTCGTTCGATCGAGGCAAATTTATTTTAATAGATTTGTTTTCATAAAAACACTTTTGGGTGAGATCCAGTAGCAAAAGCTCAACGAGATTATTCAAACAAATCATTCATATTTACAGAAAAAAATTAATATTTTCCGGTTCAATAAAATTGTATAATACATTAACAATACAACAATTAACAATTATTAATGTCAATGATACAAATTAAAGCAAAAATCAACGATAGAAATTTTCATTCAATTTTGTTTTATGAAATGATGACTGGCGTGATTTAAGATGGGATATGTCGTAACTCGTGAATAAAGTGGTTTTTCACGAGTTACGAACAACATTTTTCATCTCAATTGATCGGAAAAGTAACTTTCCCGAGTGTAACTTCTCCACCGTAATGAAAATGTAAATTCTGGGTAGGCTGTTGAGTGAAAGTGATCAGTAAATTGTTTTCACATGTTACCTAGAGTATTCGAGAGTCCTACGAGGGCCATTTTGGCAGCAGAGTAATTCGCCTGTCCAAAATTTCCATACAATCCACTGTTGGAGGTCGTAAAGATAACCTTTCCGTACCTCTGCTTGCGAAAGTGAGGCCAGGCTGCCCTGGTCGTCAGCATGGAGCCCTTGACGTGAACGTCGTGAATGAGATCCCAGTCCTGGTCTGTCATTTTTACGAAGGATTTGTCTCGGAGGATGCCCGCATTGTTTATCACGATATCGATCCTTCCAAAATTGTCGATTGCTGTCTGAATGATCCTCTGGCCATCGAGAACTGAGTCGTAGCTCGGGACTGCTGTACCACCGGCTGCAATTATTTCGGCAACAACTGCATCAGCTGATTTGGTACTGCTGCCATCTCCATGACGACCTCCACCGAGGTCGTTCACGATTACTTTGGCACCTCGAGAGGCGAAGAGGAGGGCATAGGCTCGACCCAAACCAGCGCCAGCTCCCGTCACAACCACCACTTTTCCATCGAAACGAAGCGAGTCTGACATTTTTGTTCACGTTTTTTTTTTATGGGTAGAGGCTGGCTACCTCTCAATTTTCTGGTATTTAAAATAAATTTATTTTATCAGAAAAAAATAAAAAGTTTTCTCCATTATTGTCAATATAATTCGAGATGAAAACAATGGAATTAGAGAAAATAATTCACTCAATAGAATGATTAATTAGTCAATTAATAAAATAAAAACGGAAATCTCATTTCTTCCCGAGGGAATCTTGTAATTTCACTTTTTCCAACGAATGATTCGACACAAATTGGTAGAAAAAAAATGTTCAAAGGTCAATCCTGACTCTACCATTTCCCAGGTCTGGCAAAAGTCTTCTGAGTCTCTTGAAAACTCCTCAAACCGGCCTCGAAGCCCCTCGCCCCCCTCACTAAAATAAAAAAAAACTCAAAAATTCAAAATCATACCTTTCAAACCACCTCAACCTCTGACAATCTCGTTCTGACCCTCTCCTGCCTCTAGAAAATGGCGAATCTTTATCTTCCCTCTCTCTTCCTTTTCCTCTCTCTCCTAAAATTCTCTGTCGCTAATCGTTCTCCTCCGTGACTCTTTCAAAAAAACAATAAAAACTCTCCAAAAAAATTTCAAAACAACCAAACTCAATTCTTTTGGCGATCAGCTCCTCTCACCGTCACCCCTCTCCGAACTTCCGATGAACAGGAGAAACGCCAGAAAACCAAAAATCCGTCATCAAAAATAGGGGAATTTGGAACTGGAACGCACCCCCACAAAAGAAAAACGAAACAAAACGCAGTACAAGATGGCTGCGTTTGGGTGTTGTGGCCACTGAGTGCGTGTTGTTGCTCGTTAAATCCCTAAAAACTCCAAAATAAGTGCTAAATAAGCCCCCAAAAAGTCATCAATCAGTAATCCAAACAAATAATTCAACGTAATTAGGTGCAAATAAAGCCAAGAATCACGTGTTGTGCCTCCAGGCGTGTTTGTAGACTGGAAAACAATGCGAAAAACATATCACCAACAACACGAGTAACTCACGAGTAAGTTTTGTCCTCAATTATCACCTGGAGATAGTCAAATATTCCAATTGAGTTGTCGTGTGTAACGAGTTATTACGAGAGAATTAAATTGTTTGATTTATTGGTAGATTTTTCCAAGATTTTTCCTCCTCCCGTGACTGGCGTTGCTTCCCCCCACGACCGAAAATTTTTTTCCTCTCTCTCTCTCTCTTTTTCTTTCTCACTCTCTCTGTCTCTCGGTATATTCCAGTCTCAGCCCCTTTACCAATGAATTAATTATTAATTGTCGGCATTGATGACGTCCCTCTGTAATCAGTAATTTTTTGAGTAATTTATTTTGTCGGATTAGATGTTTCTTTAACAATTATTTTTCCATATGTGGTGGCTCTCGTGGGCCTTTCACCGTGACTAATGACCACATTAATTATGAAGTAATTACGATAAATAGTCCATTGTTTATTTATATTTGTTATAAGTTTCGTCGGCCTGCATGTGTAAATAGTCGATGTTTCACTGTTTCAATTTCATTTGATGTTATTTTATTTGTAAGTTGTTTTTGGTGAGAAGGGATTGATTTACTCGGTTGGTAGATTAACAACTCTACCGGGGACGAGTGCAGAGACTCTGCCGATGTTTGGGGGGGGCCATGTAATGAATCTATCGTCGAAAGATTAGGATAATCTATCGGAGATTGTGACGCGTGACTCTACGACGTGTACATCTACGGGGAATTGGATTCAACCACTGGATTTTTTTTTGTTAAAATATTTTCGCTGGGTCCATCGATCTAGATGGGAAAATTCGGAATAATTGACCAGAAATTAGCCTCAATGTTGGGTTGAGTTGCTATAAAAATCGGCTGGTTCATTCGGAAAATTGTGATTACTGAGTTAATTACGGAGTCATAATCACCGGTAGACTTTCTACTTCATTTCTGCTTAATATCATTCCTATCGTTTCTATTAATCTCATGAACTCGTATTCCTCACATGGGCGCTTATTTTACAATATTCAATATTAATATTAAATATTTAATATTGATTTATTGTGTAGTTGAGACCAGAGGGAAAATATTATTTTTTTTACTATTCAACGAATTCAATTCTCTCAAATTGAAGAAATTGTATTTGAAATACTCACGGAAATTTAATTAATTATTCATTTCACTATTTGAATTTGATGTTTAATCATAATAATAAGATAATGAAATGAAATTGAATACTAATTTATTCTTCGTTACATCGTAAAAAACATCGAATGATGATCGTATTTAAAACGTAATTTCAATAAATAACTTTCGATCGACTTGAAATATCATCTAAATTCTACTACTTCTAATTCTCGCGAATTAGGGGTCAGCTTTGCTTAAGCTTCGGTAGATTTCTCGGGCTCTCCTCGAAGATTGGTAGAGTTAGAGACAGAGGTTAGTCCCCAATTTTCATGAATTGATTCTTAATTTTTAGTGACTCCAGACGACTCGTCAAGTGAGCCTAAAAATTAGCTCTCAATCTCCGAACTGATCCCTTATTTAAAAAATATCTATTTGTAAATAAATATTAAATAGTTAGGAATCGATTCCTCAGAAATCAGTTGACTCTTTGTTGTCTGTAAATGTTTGTGGAGTTGTCATTCTACCATTGCTTTAAATTCGGTTCAGGGGTTTCATAGTTAAAAAAAAAAACAAACAAAAGAGCTCTTGAATTAATTGAACAAATAAATACAAGATATCGAAAACAACCCAGTCGATAACACTGGAGAAAGACGTCGGAGCGACGGAGGAGGGGGAGATGTCCGCCGGCACCCAGGGGGAGATTCGGGTCGGTCCATCGCACCAGGTTTGGCATAAATTCAATAGCAAAAAAAATTATCAGACAAATTTTAGTTAATCATCATCAAGAAAAATCCTTCAATGAATTTTCAAAATTGTATGATCCACTCACTAGGAGAGAATTCCATTTTCCATGAATTATCACTAGTTACTGGTGGATATTAATGCTTTAATGAAAATTTTTATTCTAAGGAGGAAGATTAAATAAAACAAAAAATTGACTCCAATTTCATTGGATTTTTCTCCGTACCGAATTGTTGAGGCTTGTTGGACCGATTAGAGAGGGTTCCCTTTATTTTATTCTTTAGTTTTCATGGTTTGGCTGCTTTTTTAACGTTGACCTGTTTCCGGTGATTTTACGAGAGATGGACCGGGTCGGGTAGTCGGTTTGTGTGACAAATATTCTACCGCGGGCGAGAGTGGGCCAAAATGGAAGAATTTCAATTATCAATAACTCGATATTAGCCGAATTAAAATGAATGACTTCTCTTTCATATTGAAAGTGACAATCTCTGCTTTAATATGAATAAAAAATTGTTAAATTTCACTCTGCCGATCCGGAGTTATTGTCAATTAAAGACGTTCCATTTCTCTTCACTCCCCCTAGACTACGACTAGGGCCATGTGAAGTTGGCTCTCCATAAATGATTCATTGAAAATGAATTAAGTGTTGAATTAAGTGAATTAATTTATTGTGAATGCAAATGAGATTATAATTTTGGCCCCAAGGCCAGAATTTTTATTTTGCAGTTAAATTATTGTAGGATATGTAGATTTTTGTGACAACTGAGAGCCCAATAATGTAATATTTTGGTAGATAATTCCATTGGGGAGACTGTCCCACTCGGTAATATTTAATTCTCAGAGCTATTTCATGCTGTAATGAGAATACAGAAGATTTTGGAGTAAAGAGGACTCAATGAAGATGAAATTACCTCGCTGGAAATAGAGAATGGGAAAATATGGAGAGTGTCTTAAAACATTTCTTAATTCTCTCAAGACGATGAATCATTTGTGCTTCAGACTATTCCGCTCAGTTTCCACTGGTTATTCATTTTCCCCTCGCAGGGTAATCTAGAGGTGATGAATATTCGTTTGGTACTTATAACTCTAAAAAATGACTGATATCAACTTCATAAAAGAAAGAAGATCCTCCAAAAGTTCATAGAGATGATGATAAAGTACATCCAAAAAAATCTTTTTTTGCATCAAAGAATTCAATAAATAAATAAATTCATTTATCTAGTCCAAAATAAACATTTTCTCTCAATTTGTCAGAATTCATGATTTTATATTGAACACATATTCTTTTACAATCAATCATTTTTATTTGATCGAAGCAACTGATTTATTGGAAATAACAAATAATCTTCTCGAATGTACTAAAACTTTTATCTGAAATCAACTTGTATTTTTAGCAAAGCAGCGAGTCCATTTTCTTCTAACAACTGATTTCGCGAAAAGAGAGAAAAAAAATGGAATAGACATTTGTATTTGTGTCAAATAATGAATTTTTTTGGGTATATCTGTCATCATCATTATCCGGTGATTTCAAGCTCTCACAAAATCGCATAATTTTCCCCCCGTGGCCCACTGAAATTCATCTTCTCCACTGGTCTCAGCCTCTCGACTCCAGAATCTTCCAAATAACAACAGGTTGACGCCTAAAAAGATGACCAAACACGAATAATGACATCAAGTGGTTGACAGTCACGGTGAAATGTACCTCTGATTGCTCCAATCAAGCCCCGTTGGTGCGTTTACAATCCCATCATAAATTAACAGCTTTCTCTAAGAAAATGAAAAAATAAATGACTAACTCGCTTGCATCAGTGCTAACCGCCGTTTCGAAAACCATAAAAATTCTGGTGTACAGGAGTTGGTTTCTTGCCAGGCCCGTTTGCCTGAGTACCGGCCGGGCGTACCACCAGCTGAACTACAACCAGATCCTGAATTTATAAAAGAAAGAGAAGAATTAAGATGGATACCGGCAATGTCGTTAGACGGAGATCTCGTCATGTACCTGAGGGCTGCACGCTCAATGGCAGCTTTCGCTGGTATGTGTGATGGTGGTTCACCAGATGATGGTTGTGTTGCAGCATCGAGAGACGATACGACAATTAATGCACTCGATATACTACATGATTCTGGATATGATCCTGGTAGAGCACTTCAAGCACTCGTCAAGTGTCCAGTACCCAAAGGCATTGATAAAAAATGGTCCGAGGAGGAGACTGTAAGTGTCACCAGTTATCTAGTAATGAAGACCATTTATATCATTTGATGACCGGATTTAATAGTTCGTTACTTCGAAATCACTGTGACCACCAGACAAATCATTATTAAGGGTCGTCTTCCATTTGTCATGTCATCAAAATCCCCTCCATTAATTATAGTTAAAATAATTTTTTTTTCATTTTGATGAAGTCCAATTTTTAATCTGTGGGATCACAATTGTAGGCTCATAATTAAATTTTATCACGATTATAAAATTATTTTCCATGTTGTTAATTGTGGCAGTTTTCGATGATGTTGAATATCTGGATAGCTTGAAGCTTTTCTTTAAAGAGTTACTGAAATCTTAGGTCTGAGAACCTAAGACCGCAAATTTCCAAAAACTAATTCTTAAATTCAATTTCAATTGAAACTTACATCTGTCGACGACTTGATAATTACTTCACGCGTAAACATTTACCGCGATTTCGAGGTGACAAAGTATTCCACCCGGCTCATAAGAATAAAAAAAAATCTCTAAAAAATGTCAATATTTTTCTTCCAATTGAAAAAAAAAAAAAACAACAGAAGCGTTTCGTCAAAGGACTCCGTCAATTTGGCAAGAATTTCTCGCGCATACGTAAAGATCTATTACCGCACAAAGACACACCAGAGCTCGTTGAGTTCTATTATCTGTGGAAAAAGACCCCAGGCGCCAATAATAATCGTCCCCATCGTCGTCGTAGACAGGGTTCACTGCGTAGAATTCGTAATACCCGCAATTCACGAGCTGGTACACCCAAGGAAGAAGCGCCAGCCCCTAAAGAATCAACACCCTCGAACACGACGAGCACTAAAGAGACGACAAACGAGCCCGAGACACCGCCAGTCGGTGCCTCGGCAAGCTCAAATACAACAACGACAAATAATAACAGCAGTAATCCGTGTGGTGAGGTAAGTTCAGTCACTGAGGACGATAATTCCGAGGAGGACAGCGACTCTAGGGACACTAATACCAACGGCTCGGCCTTCGAGAGATCCTGTCAGCACTGTTTCTCAACAACCTCCAAGGATTATCAAATAGCTGGCAAAGATCGTCTCCTACTGTGCTTAGAATGTCGTTCGCACTTGAAAAAAACAGGGGAATTGCCCCCAGCTCAGCCATACTTATTTCGTCCGGTACCAGCGGAATCACCAGACAGTCCAGGTAGAATGCGAACGCGCAACAAAGCCAAGGAAACACCGAGGCCATCGCGACCACGTCGTAACGGTGGTACTGATACACCAGATCAGGATAAACAAGAGAAAGTAACGAATCAAGTGACACCAGACAAAAAGAAAAAATCCACTGCAACAACCAAAGTGGAGACTCCAAAGAAGGGCCAGAAGAGGCCCACTGAAGAGCCCGAGGAGGACAAGGATAATCAAAAACGTAAGAGAGGTAGTCCAGACAGTCCATCAGAATCACTCACAACTGATTCAAATTCACTGATGGATGAGCCTGAACGGGAGAATGAAATTGATACTAGTGAACAACAAGTTGTACAAGCTGTAACTGAAGAGCCACCATCGCCAGTTGAACAGCAAGAGGAAGCGGTTGAGCCAACGCCTTTAACAACTCCACTACCAATTAATGTTCCCACATTGCCAATCAATGTTCCCGTTATTCATGCTCTGGAGAAGAAGCCAATTGTCGCTGAAATGCCGGAGGTAAAGCCAGAACCCGACGACTCACCGATCAGCATCAAACAACCACTTCCCCTCAAGCTTGAGCCAGTGCCAAGTGAATCTGAGATGTCGCCGATTAAGGAGGAACCTAATGAGCCTGAACAGCCTCAAGCCCTAGTGACATCTCAGTCAATGGGTATAAGTGATTTATCCCAAAATATACCAAGAAATTTATCACAATCAATGAACAATCCTGTATTGATAACACCCGTTATACCCCAGAGCCTTCCACCAGTACCTTTACCCCAACCCCCTCAACAAATGCCCTTGAACATGCAATATCCAACGCCAGTACCACTAACCCAAAATGTCCCTCAGAATCTCTCCCAATCCATACAAATTCCCCAGAGTATTCCTCAACCCATTCCCCCAAGTATACCCCCACGTGAATTACTGCCCCCTCAAAATCTCTCGAATCACACACCCGAGATGCAACAATTACCCCAAAATATGTCAGTACCACCTCTGAATATCAACATCCCCCAGAATCTCCAGATCCCCCAGAATCTCTCACAAATCGCCCAGATGCCAGCTTCACCTCAACCACTGGGTCTAACTCTACCACCCGATCGACTTCCCGAGGACAGAATTCCAGATCGTCGATTACCAGATAGAATATCAGATCGTTTGGATCCTCAAGAGCCACAAGAGCGACCACCAGAGCCAAGCCTCTTTCAGCCAATTCAGCCCTCGCCATTGCCACCAGAGAAGCCAGCGATCTACAGTTTGGCATGTACCCCACCACTGGAGCCCCAGAACCTTAAGATCAAGCAGGAAATTGTCCCTCCGGAGCCAGATCCCCTGCAGAGTCTTAAGGAGGTAAAAGTGCCTGGCTACCAGCCAGGCTTTCCTGGACCAAGTCTTGAGAACATCAAGAAGGATCCCGATGCCAACATCAAACCTCCAACCCCCTCCAAACACCAACATCCACCACCTCAGACCAATGTTCCACAGATACAATCAGTGGCGGCATCTCCTACTCCCACTCTACCCCCTCCAACTTCAATTCCCCAGCCAGTAATGCATCCAAGTCAACAGCCAAGTCCTCATATGGCTCATAGCTTTCATCCTCATCATCCCCTCATGCATCACTCATTATTCGCCGCGATGCATCCGTACCATCCACACGCCTATCCTGGCTATCCACCAGTGGGCACTTACCCCAGCTTTCCCCCATATCCCTACGCTCCAGTACCGCACGCAATTCCCCCACCAAGTCCCCAGAGAAGTCAAGAATCAACAACCATGATGACCGCCCACCACTCAAGCACAAGCTCCAGCGTCACCACCAGAGAAGAGGGTGAAAATCTGATAGCAACGCATCACCACTCATCGAGTCTTCATCAGGCAACAACACTCCATCATGACAAATTACTCAGCATATCCTCTCACTCGTCCCACAGTCACTCATCCTCCCACTCCCAGCACAATCAGAGGAGTAAGCCAATGGTGTCGGCCTGCATGACATCAACGTCCTCGGTGCATCATCATCATAGGGGACCAACGGGCCAGCCAACGGGTCCACCACCGCCGGCGATAGAGCCGAAGATCGAGGAGATAATGGAGCCGGAGCCCGAGGAGCCACCGAGTCCACGAGGCCCATCGCCTGAGCCTAGAATCGAGGACTCGGAGTGTCACAGATCCCAATCGGCAATTTTCCTGAGGCACTGGAATCGAGGGGAGAATAACTCGTGCACCAGGACCGATCTCATGTTCAAACCAGTGCCTGACTCGAAGCTTGCCAGGAAGAGGGAGGAGAGGAGTAGAAAACAAGCGGAGAAGGAGAGAGAGGAGAGGGACAGGGCGGCGCAGCATGCGCGCAAAATGTCGACACCGGAGAAGCAGCCAGAGGTTTGTAAGCCACCGTCAAGAGGTCCAATGGAGCCAGTTGTGTCTCCGTACGACAGGTATGCAGCGAGACCGACGTACTCCGATACACCGGCTCTCAGACAATTGTCGGAGTACGCGAGACCCCACGCCGCCTTCAGTCCGGCGAGACATCCGGCCCCACCGGATCCAATGTTGCATTATATGTATGGGCCCGGGGCGAGGGAGCGAATGGAGCTGGAGCACATGGAGAGGGAGAAGAGGGAGAGGGAGATTAGGGAGTTGAGGGAGAGGGAGCTTAATGATCGATTGAAGGAGGAACTCATGAAGGGCAGTCCCCGTGCAATGCCTGGGCCCATTGATGCCCATTGGATGGAGATGCAGAGGCGGTATGCCGCTGCGGGACTTGCACCGGGACCCAGTGGACCTCCACAGGGGCTTCATCAGTTTGGAATTTATGGGGCACCACCCGGACCCAGTCAGCTGGATCGCGAGAGGCTGGAGAGATTAGGTAAGAATTTGTGGGGGGGATTGTGGGGATTTGTGTGATTGGTGGATGGATGGGTGTGGATGGAGGGATGAATCTGTGGGGGAGTTTTGAATGTTATCAAGGAGGAGCCTGGGGAGGGTGACAATCTGAGAATTTTCAAGTGTTCGAGTTCTCGGGGGGGGGGGGGGGGGGGGGGGGCGCGGTGGGGGGGGGGGGGGGGGCTTTATATACGTAATGTGTGTTTGAAGCCAGTCGGTACTGCGGTGTATACGTTAACAACAATGGGACACTCGCTCCGATAAACCTTCGGTTACTAGCCTAGTGGGCACAGTGGGTTCCTTCAATTGGCTCTGCTAGGACTTTCCATGGTTTCGCAGGCTTGATGAGAGTCTGACCCCCGATAACTCAGACAATTGTCGGGGAAGCGGGAGAGAAGGCAAAAAATCTTTAAAGAAAATTACTTTTGCACTAGAGAGGGGGAGCTCCATCGTAAGATCCGGGCTTCCTCCTTGGTAATCATTTGAATGACATTAATCAATCAGATTAATCAATGAGTGAGAATATGCCTGTGAATAAATTGGGTGAAACGACGGGTTTAGGGATACCTACTGGAGGCGGAGGGGGGCCGATGGGGGGAGGGGCCGGCCATCCTGTTCCGGTACATCATCATGGACAGCTTGATGAGCGACTGGCTCTGGCTGCCGACCCGATGGTCCGGCTTCAGATGGCTGGCATCTCACCCGAGTATCATGCTCACACTCACGCGCATACGCACGCGCATACCCACTTGCACCTACATCCGGGACAACAACAGCAACAGGCGGCGCAACAGCAGGAGGCGGCTGCCGTGGCCGCTGGATTTACGCTGCCTGGTATGTCTGAAACCTCCCAGAAACAGAGCAAGAACAGACAGAAATCAATTCAAAGAACATTCAGTGGTTTTTTTTTATTTATTTATTTTTATTTTTTGAAGGATGTGTAAACATCTGAATCGTATCAGATCTGGAGGTTTCCCAGGATTTTTTTTTGGGAACCGCCTTATTGTTCACTGGCTTTTGCTGCCCCATGGTGGCATTGAAATCCCCATATATTTGGATTCTCTAGTTTTTATTGAAAATTAGCGGTTTATTTGTTGTAAATTGTTCTCTTCCTCACGTTTGAAGCAGTGAGAGAGTCAGTGGGCAATCGCAAATGCCATTGAGGCTCTCTGAATTGTTCGGTTGTTTTGATTCATTTATTTATTGATTCATTTCCCTTTATTTCATTGGAGATGTTCATATATTCAGTTATTATTTTTTTAAAAAAGAGTAGACCGATCTTCCGCGAAAGAATCTATTGGGGAATAAATGTCGAAGGAGTAAAGAAATAGAAAAAAAATGTCGGGAAAAATAAGACGTCGAGGAAATTTTTGAACGAATACAAAAGACCAAACGCATGATGTTTACACATTATTTCTGTTTTTTGCTAGTCTCTGAAGTCTTCTTTGGCTTTTCTAAATTGCGTATGCGTGAGAGTGTTGACAATGAAGAGATGATGAAGATTTTTTGGGGAGTGAATGGCAATGGACGAGTGAATTAATCGGGTGAATTTGTGTGAGTGAAATATTTTGGACTAATCTGGAGCATCTGCTTGACTTCCTCGAGGAATTTTCGGGATCGATGACGCGAGATGAGATGAGACATCTCCTCGGATCGTTCAATCCCAAAATTTCTGGTTTTATTCAACAAAGATCCTAATTTTCTAACAACCATTGGAAGAATCAGTAGTGAGGGGATGAAACTGGACTGTCGATTCGCCTCTCGAACGATTTTCGATCAAGATCTTGGGAATTTTTGGAAATTGAGAAATCTCGCACTAAAGCTTTCTTCGAGCTCGTGATTTTTCCTACAAAAATGGCTTATTGTCAAGATCTTTCATCTGCGCCGGATGAGGCGATATTTGACGAATAATTGAAACAGTATTTTCGACGTTCTGAGGTTCAATTGACCAATTCATGTTTTGTTGTTTCGCTAGTGAAAGGCAATTTAGAGTTTTATGAATTAAAAAAAGGCATTTTGGATTTTTTATCACAAACAGCGGCTGCCAGTGCTAATTATCCCAGACCTGGGATGATGCCCAGAGATCCATCGCTGGGATTGCATCCCGCTGAGCTCTTGGGGCGACCATATGCTGATATGGCTGTTCATCATGAACAGATTCAGCGTCATCTCATGTTAGAGAGAGACAGATTTCAACCTCACGCATCGTTAATGCATCATGAGGAGTATATCAGGTTTGATTTGTTTTCTATAATTGTTTTAAATCACTAGCTGATGCTGAATAATTCATCTTCAGTCTTCAATCTTTGATGTTTTGGAACTGACTGAGTAAAATTGACGCCATTTGGAATGTTTCGTGGCGCTTTACAAGTTTGGAAGAATAAAAAAAGAAGTCAAGAAAAATCCAGAGCGGCTTGAAAGCTTTCCTCACTTTTTAGGCGCTGAATGTAACCAACTCAAGATGAGAGCATTATTTCCTATAATTTCTGCAAAATGAATGAATTTTTTCAGCAATTTTTAAATCTTTTTCCTCCAAAAATGTCCAATTTTCCCTTATAGTTCAAATCTTAACGTTTTCTTCTCCTTAAAACCTTATAATCAAATCCATCATTATTTTCCAGACAACAGCGGGAACGTGAGCTGAAGGTTCGTGCCCTGGAAGAGGCGGCTCGTGGATCCCGACCTTAATTTTCTAGACTACCCGACAAAAAATTATAAAAAAAAAGCCCAAGACTTTCGTGCGATTTCTCCTGAGGTAGAGGGAAAAATCATTACAAAAATGGTGGAACATAAATCAGCATAATTCTCTAGAAATTCGTTCCCATCATTACTCAATCTTCTCCATTGAAAATTATGAATAAAATTATACAAACGAGAAGAGTATATTATGATCCAGTCAGGGGAATCGTACGAAATTAGTAATTTTGCGTTTCCCTTTTAACTATTTACGTGTGTACGTATATTTCGACGCTGAACAACATTTTTTAAATAATTCAGTGTCTTGTAATATTGTTCCAATGTAAATACGACAAAGGAGACTGCATACGAAGGTATAGACTAATAATTAAGCGAAAGAAAATTATAAAAGGTGGGGTCACGGTAGATTTATTAAATAATTTAATTAAATCGCTTATTCTTTGGCAAGTGTCACTGTTATTTTAGACTAATTGTAAATTCAAAGAAATTACATTTTTTTTCTTTTTTAACTATTAATTTATGAATAATTAATTTAATAATTTTATGGCTACTCTATTGTGTGTGATTATAATGTCTAGATGAAATGAAATTAGCTCGAGGCATTTTCGTCGCTCCAATTAATTTAATTAATTACACAGGACAATTTGCGAGAAAAGTCGTGAAAGTGATCAGAGGGTTTCATAATTTCTTGTTTGTTTGTTTTTTTTTCGGTGGAAAAAAAATAGTTGCGACGATTTACATTAAATTGAGTGAAAATTGTACATGTAAAGATTTAGGCGTTACTTATTAATTAGGAGGAATTAATTAAATTTTCCTGATGAACATTTTGTTCTAGTAAACGTGACCAAAGTTTAAAAAAAATTGTAGAGCAACGTCAATCGCCTCGTAAATATGCGAAAAATTAATTATTGAGGAACAATAGTTTTTTTTTCTCTCTCTGTCTCTCTCTCTCTATTTCTCTCTGTCTCTCTCTCCTTCGCTCTATTGTCTGAGTTTATTATTTTTCCCCTGGTTTTTTTTTTTAAATTAACAGAATCGTGACCACATGAGTGGGGCTGCGTGTACATTGTATTAAGATAAAAAATGATATTCTATGTAACCTAGTTGTTAAAAAAAAAAGTGAAAGGAAGTAAGTAAAGATTTCATACAAACTGGGAGAGTACTGTTTTATTATAGATTACCATTTTTTAAATGGTGATTAATGACCAATAAAATTGTAAAAATAATTATGATTAGTTCTGTGGATGTTTGGAAATCTTGTGATAAATTTTCTCGGTTTTTGGGGAAGGGTCAGAACTTTCGGAGGATCCCGATTGAGAAAAAATCGTAGTTGTGAAAAACGTCCGTATCCCCTGATATTTCATATCAAATATTTCAAAAATAACAGCAAATATCGAAATTTTCATGTGAATTCTTTATTTAGCTTTCGTTTCATTTTACAAAAAAAGTTCGGACGTAAATTCTCGTATCTCTTTTCAATCCGGAGATATTTCATGCAAATTCACAGTTCAAAGTAGAGTCCACTCAAAAATTTTTTTGATGCGGCTTCTTGAAATAGTTCTTTCGATATTTTTTTGACTGAACGATGACGGTTATGCATTTTCCAGATGTTGGGCTTTTTTTTCTCACAAAAATGAGACACTCAGCGTTCCAATGTTTTTATTAGCCGGGGTAATGTGAAACCCAGATGTACTTCGTTGGTGGGAATGAGAGAGAAAAGAGGAAGGGAGTCATGGATCATCCACTTGTTATGAGACTAAATGAGATCACGAAAAGTCGAGGGTTTTCATTTGAGTGTCAGAAGTTAAAGAGCCAACATCTCCAGCTTCAAACACTCCACAGAATCTCGAGGGCTTAATGAATCCATAAGTAATTAGTTTGGAATTAATTCCGCGGATTTTTAAAATTTGTTTCTACCTCCTGGAGAGCATGGGAAGTCGCCAGAGGTGTCAAGCGAACGCTCGAGAACGCGACAGAACCCACAGGTGATTAATAAACAATATATTTACAAACTATGAATTTAGTAATTGATTCGTGAATTCGCTGGAAAATTCTCGTGGGGATGAAGTGTTGGGAGAAAAGAATTCGTTGGCAGTTCGGAATATTCTCTCCCATTTGTTCCCTTCGTTAGAATTTCAGAATTAGTTGAGGTGAATTGATAATATTTTTGAGTCAGTGAATTTGTCAAATTACCATTATCAATTGAAAGAATGAAAATAGGGGGAAAACCGAAGAAAAATACTCGTCTTCAATGTGCAGTGTCAATACGGCCTTTAGTACACTGAGGATGTTGATTCCGACAGAGCCCGCAGACCGGAAATTATCGAAAATCGAGACTCTGAGGCTCGCGAGTTCGTACATCAGTCATTTAGATGCAATTCTCGTATCTGGCCCGATTGATCAGCCCTGTCGCAGACTGGAAGAACACCTCTGGGGGAATTCCAGGGGCAGACCCCAGGTCTGCACTTTTTGTCTCGCAATGCACAAAAAATACGTGAGTAAATATGTAAATAATGTTTTCAGTTCACTGAATGTAAGAAGGGATTTTTTGGCTAAGGTGAAAAGACTTACTTTTGTTACTAGGCCGAATAAGATTTTTCGAACATGTTATAAAGGAGTTTTTTGTGGGCTTCCAAAATATATAAAGAATTATATTCCATCGGGGGATGTGGCAAATGCAATTTCTGATTGATCAGTACGATAACATACCATATATCGTCACTCCGAACAAAAATCGCTTAAAATAGAAATAAATAAATAATTCATCCCTTTTATTGCAGAAGTTCGAGACAGTTTCATCCTATTAATTCGAGAAATTTCCCGGAGGGAGTAGAAATAATTATCTCTAACGAAATCGTTTTATTTATTGGACGGAGGAGTCATTGACAATCGTAAATAGGACTTTTATATTTTGATATTTTAATTTCAGTTTTTGTAAGACATTTATGACTTGTCGTTGCAGCTGTTAATTTTATAAATAAAAATAAATAAAATAAATAAATATTTCAATCGGGGCTCATTGCTCCCCGCGGCTTTTGAAATCGATCGATAATCTCCGGAGATGTCGCTAGCAGTAAATTTTAACACTACTGCCATATTCTCGTGGCGTCACCTGGTCAATTTATTTTGAAAATCTGAAAAGTTTTAGAAAAATACTACCGACTAAACGTTCAAGGATACATCTCGCGAATTTGATTTGATTCCTCAAATATAAACAATATTCGCTGATTACGGAGTTATCAAAATACGACTGATCTTTTCAATAATCATGGAGGGAAGGGTAGTGTTGAGTTATTCGATAAGTAAACTAAATGACTATTTCTTTTCCTGTCTTCAGGAATGCCATCAGTCTCTGTAAATTAATCAACTGAAGTGAGTTTTCATTATTCCCTGTCATTCCCTCATCAATCGTGCAATGAGCGATTGATTAATAGAGCTTCGAAGACTTAGTGGAGGCAAGGAGACTCGGCAGACATAATTTTCGAAGAAACAGACGATGAAGTGACTTATAATCGAGTGTATCGTGATAAGACCTGTCAGTGTCTCCATTGCCGCTGATACGACCGGTTGTGTTGAGTGCCATCCTGTTGTATCGTTGAGTTTTCCAGAAATATTTATGCATTGCTACCACTTGAATTAATTCGACAGTAATAAAGAGGAATTATTGCTGCATTATGGATGTTAGAAAAGGTATTTTTATTCACATAGCTTGTATTTTTCTTATCTACTGTTTACATTCGTCCATCTGTCGCTTACGACATTACGAAGCGGAAAAATTTTGTGAATTAATTCGAGTTAAGGGGAAATGGAATCCCTATGTCTATAACAAATTTGACAATGTCCTCTTCATTTATAATTGTCAATTTTTTGCCATGAAATTGCTTCATCGACTCCACCATTAGTAGTATACAGTCACTGGAGTAGCCCCAGCACGAAAAATTAATAATAGTGGGAGAAGAGACAATTCTCCAAGTTTCTATAGACACAGGGTTTCGTCTTCACTTGGAGGGATATTTCGAATAGGAACTTCCCACCTCAGTAAATTAAAGTGAAGCATTAAACCCATTTAAAGTTGATTTCTCCTCTTGATTAATTAGAAGATTGAAAAGTGTCGAAATTTTCAAGAAAACTCAAGCAGACTCGCAATTGTATTGTGTTTCTGAATTGAAATAGCGTTTTGGTCTATCAAAAAAAAAAAGTGGAATAACTGCTGTCTAATTAATTAGTTTAATTGATTGTTATTGTATTTACCTCAGGGGCTGGCAAGATCAACATATCCGTTGTAACGGACGAATAAAATTATCTTTCTTTTTCATTAAAAAAAGAACAAAGTTGTATTGAAATCAATTTTGTTGATTTTTTTTTGTATAATTTACTGGGACAACCAAAAATCGGTCATTAGTTTTAACTAATTTAACGCTTTGTTATTGCACTTCTCTTCTTTGAATTACTCAATTTCTGGGTGTGTTCAGTGTTTACTGCCATAATGACTCTGATTACACTTAAAACTGGACCATTACAAGACGTTAAATATTTCTGTCTCATTAATATAAAAAAAATGATTACAACTGTCAGATCTATCAATATTGATGGTGTGCTGCCGTTCCCTCTACTCATGCGTGAAAAATCACACGTGACAAACCGAGAAATTAACGTTACGATGAAGAATATGTCTGTCTGAAGAATTGGAAGTTATCATGAGCAATCAATTCGATTGCTAGAGGCGCGCAATTTTTTCTTTGGCAACAGTTGAGTGGAAACAACTATTCTGTGTCTCTGACATCTCTATTTATTGTACAGTGGCGTGTTCATTTCATTTTACTGCTCACTATTTTTGTCTTTATTTCTTTGTCAACTTACACGAAGAAAAACGTTCTGAGATAAAAAAAAGTGTTTATCCCATGTTTTCGGATATTTAGTCACGTTTGTAAATATATAGTATCACTCCTCCACTCCCGATCTTTTTCAAATTTCTGGAGGCGATAGCAGATAGGCAGACAAGCATAACTCGGAAATAGTAATCGGCGAAAACAATTAGAATCAAAGTTATGATGTGACAAACGTGCAATTACTTCACCATTCTTTGCGCGACCCGGGACCAGGAGCGTGGACGTGGTATTGTCTGGCCCCAAAAACAACAGACACATGTTGACACAGATCCACACAAGGGAGGACACCAAGATGCTGGCAAACATACTCACATCAATCCTCTAACAGTCCACCCGTTCAACTCCTTCGACCCTTTTGTCGTACAAAACTTTTGAAATTATAAAAAAGTCAAGATCAATATCATGACGAATGGGTTAGACTGCCAGGGACTTAATGAATCACTTTCGTAAGGGGTGACACTGGGTTTTCACTGTCAGCACTTAATGAACACATGCTAAAAAATCATTTTCAAAAAATTTGCTCTTTGCATAATTCACCGATCCCCTCAGCTCCGATCGTCTATCGTTCGTTCCACACGAAATTAAGCCACAAACGGTCAAAATCTAGATGACTGTACTCATATCCTCCCCAATGTGTCACACATACACTGCCGGATTAGCCGAGTTGTTATTATCGAAGGCTCATTGTATGTCATTGTTATGATGAGTTGACCCCTCTCTAATAATACACTGGACCGTAGTGTAAAACTTTCATTGAATTTTTACATCTTATAAAACATGATTTTTCCAAATTCTTTAGCACCGTCAGTTTTACTGACGCCTAAGTGTTCAGGTGAGCCCAAAATTATCAAAATATCTACTATTTTGGTCAAGTTATAACAGAAAATGTGTGGGAGAGCTATAGAATTAACGTCACTTTTTTTGTGATATTGTCATCAATTCCATTAACAATTCTATTTATCCTCAGTGAAGTGACCCTCATTCTGTAAAAAAGACCACCAATTGTCAAGGATTTTCCGTAATTTTCAGGAAATTTATGTCTTAATTTGGATCTGAATTATTCTTTATTTTAAGTAAAAGCTATTGCTGCTGAGCTTGATCAACTGGAGATTTTGATTTCACAAAATTAGATCAAAAGATCGATTTTATTTTTAGATTTTGTGGGAATTATTGTTAGTATATCTGGCGCTGTTTGAGTAGATAATATTTGAGATCTGAAAATGCTTTCCAATACGTCTGCATTTCGCTTTCGTCAGACAGTGTAACCTCGACCTGAGATTTCGCACAGGAAGTCAATATGGTAGTACGTGAGGACAATTTCACACTCATGATTGTGCTTCGAGCACGATTTATGAGGAAGGCCAGAAGGGGCTTTCAATGTCGATGAATTCGATGATTTCAGACTTCCAAGGTTTATCATCTCATTTCCGTCGCACATGAAGAGAAATTCTTGATAAATCGAGGAGATAAGAGATGCAAAATGACTGGTATGTTTGAGGTTGCGTCATATGCCCAAAAAATGCACTCATTGAAAATCTATTTCAACTTATAGGTACATCATGATATGTGGAATTATGCTGAGATCACTGAGTGAACATAAATTGAAATTGAGAAAGTGAGAAACGGTAAAAATGTACGATCTGTATTGATGTCACACAACTGTCATTTTTGGTGTAATTAATGACAGTGCTCATAAACGCCTCGCCATGTATTTGCATGTCTAAATGAGCAAACTCTAAATATTTTTAAAAATTGAATAAATTAATTAATTATTGAAATAAATTAATTCTGCACGTTGTGATAAAAATAGTTTTATGCATTTACATCAATTAATTATGTCACATCCGTGTAATTATTATAGTCCATTCCTTATCGAATCAAAATAGTTCAAATGAGATATACATTTTCTCCTCCTCTATTGATTCGACCGATTAAATTTGCGATAAAAATAGATAAGATGTTATTGTCTTATTTGGATAACTTCACTGGAGTAAGATAACTAATTAATTAATATGATATATGAAGAGACTACATTTCTCCGTAAATTATTTAGTCCATCGGACAAAAAAATATATATATATAAAATATTCTGTGTGAACAGCTATTTCATATAAGAATTGGGTGCGCTACATGGATATTCAACGATAACATTATTGAAATGAATTGGAAAACTCGGATATTATGTAAATTCTCACTTTTCCAGCGTCTACCCGGGTTATCAATAACAAAACAGTTCAAAGTAAATGTTTTGAACTTAGTTTGTTCATTGAAACGTCCTTACTCAAGTTCCACTAAATATTTTCACGAATTGAATTGAATTTCGCAATTTATATTTAGAAAAAAAATCGTCGACTGTTAGTCTCCATTTAAAATCGAAAGTCTTTCATTAAAAATCTGTTTTATAGTCGTACTGTAGTATTTAATGTAGAAAATCGAATAGTAGTGCGCAGAAAAGCAAATGAGTGAATTCCTTCCGTCGAAGTTCATCAATTGAACCCTTCGGATCAATTGCCTTCAATTGAATGTTTCATGTGATATAAGTTTATTCTTGTGGATGGGCCATTCTATCTGCCGCTATCGTTATTCGAAGCGTTGTGCACGTTAAAATAGATTGTTCAGTGCGATGACTGCCAGTTGGAGAAAATATGACAATGGAGAGCGAGTGAAAATGTCATTGACGAGGACAAGGTCCTCGTCATTACACGGAGAGGAAAACTAACTTGAAATGGCTAGCGATTTCCTTGAATAAGAAAAAATTCTCTGGTCCAATCGGAAAATCACGGAAACTCCTCAAGTTTTAGAATCAATTAATTGAGGCAAGGTTCCAGAAATTATAACTAATATTATGAAATTAAAATAACTGATTTATTAAGATAATTAATTACTAATTAATTATTTATTTTAAGTACAAAATTCTGAGACTTATGACGAGATCTAAAAAATTTTGCAGGACAGTAGAACCTCATTCTATTAAAAGCTTTTTGGCTCTCAGTGGGAGAATTTAATTATTCATTAGATTCGATGCTTTTTTCCCTCAGTTTATATGGGGTATCTTATCCTCATTGCGTTCTGAGGTGAATGATAATAAATGTAGTCATAACACGTGACCTCTCATTACCGCCCCTCAAATATTACGAAATTTGATAATTCTCCTTTGAGTTTCCGCTAACCCTGTTGTGTGTGGTCACTAAAAAAATAATTAAAAAAAAAAATTGATAATTTCACGCGGACCTGAATGACTTTGGCATTCGAGGCTGTAGACCAAGGCCACTCGTAACTGTACAGCAGTTTTCCGCATCAAATCGGTTGAGCGCTGTCTTTTCAATATGAATTGACTACCGGATACAACAGTGTTTATTTATTAATGTTAGACCAAGGAATTAGAATTTCCGATTTGTAGACGAATTATTTTGACACGTCGGGTCATGTGTGAGTAATGGAATTTTTTATTGAAAAAAAGTTCAAATTAAAATATAAAAATGATTACGCAATGAATTAAAAATTCAGGAAATAGTATATTTCGTAACAAGTAAAAAAAAATGGTTTTTGGCGAGTGGGCGGTTTATATCACCAGCCGAAGGCGAGTGATATAATCCCACGAGTCAAAAACCACTTTTTTCACGAGTTACGAACATAATTTTTCATCTCAATGTGTCGTTTTCAATTCAACGAATGATTCGTTCATTCACCAAAAATTCCTTTCCGATAATTTTTCATAACCGAATTTTGGTCTTTATAAAACTTGTTTGGGATCCTAGTTGTTGTTTCTCCATGCTAAGTATTACGTGAATTTTAATCGAAGGAAATATTTATCGATGGCAGCTTCCCATTCAAATAAGACTGACTTCAGCGATATCGAGTTGAATTCGAGTTCAACGAGGTGGAGAAATCTCGCCGCTTTCTGGATGCTCGGCCTCTGTAATAATTACGGATACGTTGTGGTGCTCTCCGCTGCACATGACATTCTGGCCTCCAAATTTGGGACAAATGTAAGTACACCGAAAGCATCAGCTGTTCGTTCAATTTTTCTGCAATTTTATCCCTGACTAATTATTATTATGCATTGAGTGTCCAGGATCACGATGAAGCCAATAGCTCGATAACGAATACAACGACAGACTCCCGGGGATGCAATGCAGTATCAACAGGAGCTATTCTACTAGCAGATATAGTTCCCTGTCTCATAGTTAAATTGATGGTACCATTCCTACCATTTTTCGTTCAGTAAGTATTGATCATCACTGCGATAATTGTTGTCTGCAGATGTAGTGAATTGGTAATTCGATGTACAAATCTCGTATGTTCATGATAGTGATGCGAGTAAAATTCATGACACATGTCATCAAATGGCGGTTATATGGCTGTCTTACTATTGACCATTTATTGTCACGTTGTTTTTCATTCTTGATGTCGCCTCGCATCTCTAGTTCATGAGCCCAAGTTCCTCGATGTCTCATCTCTGCATGGCCGTTTTATTCGACAATTATAGTGTTCGGCTGGCGACTTGTGTCCTGTGTTCAATCGGAGGATTTTTCGCCGTTTCACTTGGTGAAACCCAGTGGATCACAATTTTTGGAGTGATTTTGACGTCGTTATCTGCAGGTCTTGGCGAGGTCTCGATCGTCAGTTACAGTCACAAGTTTGGAAAGTAATGAATTTTAACTCATTCTATTCTGTTCATTTTAAGATAAAAAATACATAAAGTAGAAGAACATTTTTTAATTGTCATATCCTAGAGAAAGTATAGCGTCTTGGTCTTCTGGTACTGGTGGAGCTGGCATCATAGGCGCCTTCTCCTACGCTGGATTAACTATGGTCATGTCATCAGAAACTGCGCTACTCTCGATGCTCGTTGTCCCTGTTATTCAAGCCATAGCCTTTTGGCTCCTCATGGTACATCCAGTAGAGCAACCGATCGTCAAATACGGCATTGACAGTCAGGAAGAGATAGTGAAAATGCCGAAGAAGACTATAACAGAAAAATTTCAACTAGTGCCAAAATTATTGATCTACCTGGTACCTCTAGCACTCGTCTATTTCTTCGAGTACTTCATCAATATGGGTTTGGTGAGTGGTTGCATTCATAGAAAACTAGCGTCGCCGCTGATTTTTTCATAAATTTTGTTCTCAATTTTTTAAAATTTTACATCGAGTACATATTTGAGCGTTTATTCGAGTACATAGTCGAATGTTCATTCAAGATATTCGGTTCTCCTTTACATACAAGGACTGGTATAATGAAGCGCCCCTCGCGCGCTCGCCAATCTTCTTTAGTAATGTAGAATAGATTATTACCCAGATACGATCATTCATTATAATCTTGTCATCTTGCAGTACGAACTCATCCAGTTCGACCGAATTTGGTTGAGTCACTCTGAGCAATACAGGTGGCTGCAGGTGGACTATCAAATTGGAGTTTTCATTTCAAGATCATCAGCCACGTTTGTTACATTCAATAAAATTTGGGTGATGGCAGTCTTTCAGGTAATGGTTTACTCTAGATAATCGTCATTTTCATTGTGAGTTTTATTATCGACAAGAATGGGAAGAATTGGTACAGTCAGATTATAATCTAGATATTTTTTCTAGGGTCTAAATGTGATTTTATTCTCTGTGGAAGCCATTTATTTCTACATTCCGAATATTTGGATAGTTTTCGCTATCACTTTCTGGGAAGGCCTTCTTGGCGGCGCCGCCTATGTTAATACTTTCTACAGTATGGTTCAGGAGGTAATAATGACTTTTTATATACACTTGATTTAATTTAATAATTCTCCTTTAGATAAATCATTCATAACCGATCAATATTCCAGTCCTGAAATATTTTGTTTCAACAGATTAAAAAGCCACTCTAATTTTGAATAGCAGCAGCCCTTGATTTGATGTCGAAGAAATAAAATTCGATTTTTTGAAGATCTTTAAATTCCTATCATTTATTGATTTAATGAAAGCATATATGACAAATAGTGATGCGAGCAAAATTCAAGACATGTCAGATGGTGGTCATCACCTCCCATCTCTAATAACGAAACATTTCCTGTAGAATATAATTTAAATAACTTTATAAATTTCTGAAGATCACTCAGACATTCTCAATTTCCTACGTTACAATAATAAATCCATCGCTATTGTTTTTATCTACCAGATACCGACTGAAGATGTCAAAGATTCATTGGGAATAGTGACAATGGCCGATTCACTTGGAATAACGCTAGCAGGCTGGACAGCAATGGAGGCTCATTCTGCAATCTGCAAGCTGCCGCGACCAATCCGGTGATATTCATTACGATACCCCGACGACTTTATGTTTCAACTGATGACTACAAGTCGTACACAGTTATATTACGCTTAAAAAAACCTCATACTCCAACGAGTGAAGGATTTTTTTTTGAGTATTAAAAATATTTCATTAAGTATAATTAATGTAACATACGCGAGGGTGAATGGTATAAAGAAGTGAATGCATCTGTTGCAAAAGTTATGCACAGTTTTGATCATTACTTGATATTCTCCCAGGGATTATATAGGAATGAGACATGTACACTAAGAACACAATGTCACAAAAGCTTATATCCCTGGGTCAATGTTCCTTTGTGATATCGTTAGGTAATTTTTTGTCCGCGTCGTTTATTATGGCTATCGTAAGGATAAATATGTTCGTAGATGAATACCTGTCCATTTTCATTTTTACTTAGAGATAGATATCTCTATCTTTTGTGATGCGCATGGAGGGGACACGAAAATGACCTTCCAATCATTTTTGATTCATCAAAAACGATAAGTTTCAGTTTCAGATAATTTTTTAGTATTGATTCGTTACATTCTTTCATTACGCTGGAATTTTTTTTTCACTGTGACAACGAGTTATGTCATTGGGTCAATGTCCGCACGTAATATCCTGTCTAGATAAGTCGTACATGTTCACATTTCGTCGCGCACGTAAAATTTTAGAAAATTAAATGTTTCGCTCTTTCTCCAATTTTCTAGAAATTTCTACGCTTTTCCTTAGACAACAGACATTTCAAAATTATACAAATTATGGCTTTGTATGAAAACAAGTCAATTTCAGAGATCATTGTCTCATTAATTTTAACGTTATTACTTTCATGTGCAGAAAGAATATACATCAGATATGGGTACTGATTTGAGCGTATGTGACACACTGATCTTACAATTGATCAGCGAAAATTGAGCGATGCAGTATTTTCCTCTCTGTATAAAAAATAGGAAGACGAAGAGAATTGATGCAGCTTGCGAGTCAACTCAATTGAAAATAGGTGGCAAAAAAATCGTAATGAGCACCCGTAATTATTTTGACGTTATTTAACAAATTCTTTGATTCATGATAAGCCCAGTCATCGAGATAAGCATTGAAAAACAACTCGATTGTGCTCAATAACTATACTCAGGTGCACTTATCGAGTATTCGTTTGCCAGATTCTTCGTATTCTTGTCTTGACAGCCACATTTGTTGAAATGTTCCCAAGGAACTGAGTATAGAGCCCCCAATCCATGCGCCGAATCGTCGTTCGCTCGAGCTATTGGCACTCATTATCTTCAGTCGCATACTCTGCAACAATAAAGGCAATTGAAAGAGTTGTTGTGCAAACACTACCAAGATGAGACGTCTGTTTGTTATTACCGGTGGAGTTTTGCTGGATAGATCTCGGTTGAGACGATCACTGAAGCCTTGTAAACAAGAATTTCCACCTGTGACAACTACACTTCCATAGAGACTCTGCAAGTAGGTCAGACGGCAAATTTTTATTGCGAGTGATGAGAAAAATGTCATGTCAGACTTTGTCCAGAATTTCAATTACAGCAAATGTGAATTCCGATTTGATTCATGATTATTGATCTGGAAAATTGGGGAGATTCTACTGACGATGTATTGGATATTCAGATGTTTCTGTGTTGGGGGCATGTGAAGCAGAATGAAAGACGTTAAGGCTCGAATCGATTATCTTTTGGGACGCTATTTACGTTCCATTTTATTATGTTTCTTGTGAAAATTATCTGAACATTTTTTTTGCAATATTTCCTTGCGATGAAGGCTCCCCACCAGTATGAATCGATTAATAAAAAAAAGGAAAAAAACATTGAAGAGCATTTTTATTTTTTTATCTAGTAGATAGTGGAAAACTTAGTTATATAAGCAAATAAAAAAAACCTCATTTGTCTATGGGAATGGCTATCTGCCCGCCGGCAATAGAGGGGGATCCGGGCGGGGGGAACAATGTAATAATATATGCCGTTTTGCACTACATATAACGGCAAACTCCCAAAAAAACTCTGTGTACTGGCCTTTTTACTATTGTTCACAATATGATTAGCTATCACTTGATAGCGATTCAAACGAGAAATACAAAACAACTGACAACTGATCGTTTAAAAAATTCTGGCCAGTATTACTAAATTTCTATGACGAAACAGCTGATTACATTCAAATTGTCCTGCAATATTACGTCGCAAATTATTTATTATGATTTTTTTTCATTATCAATTCATGCAAATTTGGACATTTGCATCACAATGCAATATTGCAAGATAAAATGTTCCGACAATTTGTTGAAATGTAGATAATTTTCCAGAAGATGATCGATTCGGGCCTTAAAGTGGAATAAAATATATATCAATACCCGAGAAATTTTCGTGCTTTCCAATACATTTTCTAATGCCACAACTGAAATTTCTATGCACCTTTGCCAATGTTAGTATTCATATTTTTCTGACTCCCGCATTCTCCCGAGAAGTCGAGAGTCATTTTCCAATGCCGTAGAAAAAGGAAAAAAACTCACAGGTCTTATATCCATATCGCACATTCCGACACTCGTAGTGACGAGCGGTCCAATTCCAAGAATGCTCGCCCCGACTCCCTTTACATTACTCGGATCGAAGAGAGCTTCGGGTATCATAAGCCTCACAGATCCATAATCATCATTGTATCCAGTTGGAAATTCGAAATGCTTCATTGGTAGGGCATTCGCAACGTCTTCGTCGTACGGAGAATCTGCAACTTGAAGACAATTCATCTGGAAATCCTGAAGCGATTCTCGAACCATATAGCTGAGCCAAGTAGACGTGGGCGGAGGTCCTGGTTTTTTCGTCCATCGAGGAGTATCTCTCTCTCTCACTATATCTAGAAGTATCAAGTGGAGGTCCTGGTGAAATATCTAAGTCTGGAATTACTCAATTGAAGTTGTTCATACCTCACTGTAAATTAGACGTTAAATTTTAGAAAAAATGTTGACAATCATGATTATTCATTCTAAAATACTTGAATGACATTCTTAAAATTGCCTATTCTTGTCACCAGAGTGATTGTAAGAATGTTTTTGCTTCTTCGTGGAAATACCAATGTCCGATTTCGACAAACTATGTCGCAAATTGTGAGAATTTGGCGATAAATGAGCAAAGTGATCGATTCTTATATAATTTGATAAAATATGTTCGATTCTGTAAAAATGCTGTCGTAAAATTTTGATATGTTGTAAATATCAAAAATAAAATAGCAGTATTTCTTGTTCTGACGGTTATCACTCTAAATATCACACAACAGTAATATTACACTGAACAATATCACAAAAATCAATGACGGTTTCAAAGCAAAAAAAAAAGGAAGAATGCTATTTAATGGTAACCATCACAAGAAAAGAAAATAGAAGAAAACTACAACAGTATGTATAAAAAAAAATACAAGAAACTACAAGAACAGAAGTAAAGAGAAATGGAAGAATTCGGAAGAATGGGGTTTTTCTGACGGTGTAATAATATTCAACATAATATTGATAACTATAATATTATGAAGTACTTTTTTATACTGTAATATTTAGAGCGGTCGCCGTTCTTGACGACCATATATATTCGGAGTGCTGTTAAAATATATTTTTAAAAACCGAATTATGCCATAGCAGTATACAAAACGTCATAATTTTGCTTCCGAAATGCCATCAAATGACGACGATAACTGCAAAGAGGGAATCTTTTTTTGTTACATTATAACAGGATTTGTCATAATTTACAAGATATTGTCATACATTTGATGAGAAATGATGGTATAACTTGAGTTTCATGTCATCATTTCTCAGAATCTGACAATACGATTTCCATGGGGGGTACAAAATCTTCATTTATCCCAGTATCGTCAAAACTGCTCTCGAAGGTAGGAGAATGTCGTACCTTTGCTGCCAACCAAGCAAGCAGGCACCAGTTCGATATTCTTTTCTTCGAAAAACTGTCTGCACTGCATGGTAATGAAATCACCACCCAATGGACTTTTTACTATCCCCTGACTGATGACATATCCATCGTGAACAGGCACGGCACTTGTTTGGGTGGCTCCACTGTCAACGACCATCGCAGTAGATCGTCCATTAGCGTACGCCGCTAGCACAGCATTTTTGCAGATGTACATAGCAGGAACATTGAACTTCTCAAACATCAGCTCGAGGAGTTTTTCGCGCTTCACTCGCGTGTTCCAGGGACACTCAGTCATTAGGATTGGGTGATGCTCGGAGAGGGCGTGGAGACGCTGTTTGTAGGTGTATTCGGCGAGACGTTCAAACATGTCCCAGTCGTCTACCATACCATCCTTCATCATGCTGACTATCTCCATGTCTGAGAGAATTCATTACGGTTTTCTTTGTTACAATGAAAGAAATAATGGCACGATTACGATAACTGAAATAACTCTGGAATTCCGGAGGAATAATGAAAAATCGATCTCATTTATCTGCCAATATAAATAAATGAGATAATAAATTTTGGGATATTCGAGGCAGGGGGGGTAGGGCTATCATGTAATTTTCTAACTTATTGATATTCGAGAAATTAAGCTTAAATATTGGAAGTGTAACGAATTTTCTAATTAAACACACAAAATTCAGATCATCACATCAGATCCAGATACCAGAATCATCGGATGATGTGGTGACCTCAGACTTACGAAAAATTGCGGGAACAAATGTATGTTTTCATGAATGGAATTCCCGATTTGTTATGCATGATAATATTCAACAGATTATGATTTTCTGTGAAACAAAAAATTCATATATTGATGAATATTTCATGAAATACTCAAGCAAGATGTTTGAAGTATTTTTCTCGATTTCGTCGGGTTAAAATACATTGAAATAGATTGTCAAAGTTTGTCGCCCCGATTATCATAATCGTCCCAAAATAATATGTGATTGACTTCTTCACTCGTATGAAGTGGGCGTTCGATCGGGCGGCGGCCACGCAACGTAAAGAAGCCCAATCGTTAATGTCTGAACAAATATTTTGCCGACGTTATTTTCAAATTTTCGAAGTTGGTAAATATGTAATGTCAATTCTCAATTCTCAGACGACAGATTTAATGGGGTTATTGTTGACATATGAAGAAATAATTTCTTCATTTGAATACAAATTTTCGCGGAATCGAAGTATTTAGTCCTCTCATGTGCCAGATCAGTCACGAAATGGCATATAAAAAACAATTACCTTTCCGTCGCACCTGTATCGCCGTAACATCGATATTATACCGTTTTCTGAGAGTGTGTACCCCGTCAGTAGATTCAGGCGGGTCCTCCCACACCCCCAGACTCGTGGGAATTTCGGCTTTTGGGCTGTCCTCACCTCCATAACCGACTCGCAAACTTTGATGGCCAATGTCAAATATAATGGCGCCAACCTCATCTACCCGAACACGTGGATTAACCATAGATATACATTTGTCATTTATTATTTGTATACAAAATATTGTAGACGTCTTACCACCACCGTAGACACCACCGCTCATAGTGACTCTAACCGACGCCGAATGAACATAGGAATTTTCGCATGCGCACTCACAGCCACCATTTTTGCGATGGAGAGGACCGGGTGGTGGCCGAATACTACCCCCATACATCCCGAGACTTCCTCGAAATTCTCCTCCATTCGCTACAGTGATTTATGCTAATCAATGGGGTCAGGAAAGGGCGAGTAATTCTCATGAATTTAGTGTGGCCATTGTTCAATCAATATTGTATATTTTACAAAGTAAATATAGAATGTAAATAATCTACAGTTCACCTAAAACACAAAAGTGTTAATTTGTTTTTTGTCCTCCGTGGTAAATAATTCATATATAATAATAAAGTATATATAATATATATAATATATCAACAGGAAAAACGATCGATTGGCGTATTTTAAAAATTTGTTTTCTTCGTTCCGAGATTTATGGAAAAATTTGTTTCTTTACGATTAGAAAGTGAGTGTTGCACACGTGTCGAGCAGAAACAACATTGCTCATGTTATTTTTTTTTTCTTCTTTAACTTACAGATAAATTTTGTTTCCTCCCTGGCGCCCGAACATCCGCGATTATAACCTCACTCCGTTCGGTTAGATCGCGGTTTTCGGGGCCAGAGACGAAAAATATTATACGCCACTCGGCGATAAAAGTATTATTTGACTCATGTGATTATAATCCTCGCCTTCGGCTCGGATTATAGAGCCACATTCGTCAGATAATACTTTCATCGCCTGGTGACATAATGTACTATTATCTTTTACATTCTAACACCTTTTTTTAAATTTTCTCATTCGATTCATGCATTCGTTAATCTGAACGGCGCTTGAGTTTAACAGTAGTTACATCGACACATCGGTATGCTTGAGACACATTTTTCATTTTCCATTTATTTTTATTATTATTATGATTTTCATTTCCAAGGAGGAGTGGATAGAGAGGGGTTGTCGTCATTCTCATCGTCTTTGCCTCTGTCTCTTGAGTCGTTTTGTCTTATTTATTTAAGTTAGGGTATCAAGGGCTTTGGTTTTTGTGGGGAAAGGGGGGGGGGGCAGTTTTGCACAGTTATTTACACTGCTATAACAAAGTCACGTAAATGCCGTTGGCTGTGATTGCCTCGGTCAATGTCACACTCGGCTTCGCTTAACTCAAGCGCGTCGGAGAAGCCCGAGGGTGGATCCAACTTGGGGACGAACAGGTTTCCTGATCCTGCATCCCCCGGTTCTCTACTGACAATGCCCGACTGGTGCTTGGAATTGCCAGGCCTGGGGATTGTCCCGAAACTTGAACGGGTCTCCTCGCTGGTATAACGCGCCAACTGTAGCATCCTGGATGGAATTAATCAGCATTAGGTATGTGACGAAATGAATTGATATCAATTTACCGAGAAAAAGGGAGGTTTTTTATTTCTGTAACGACGACCATAGATAGAGACACTTTACAGCGAGAATTCCGTTTGCTTCACGCAAAAAATTTTAAACGTCAATTGTGTGCAAAATTAACGTAATTGCAGGCGTAAAACAATGTATTGCCGTCGATTACAAATTAATAAATTGTAAAAGACTTTTCTACTGAATGATTCTTTTTTATTCAAAAAACTTGTGGACGTTATGACTGCCACAGCTCCCCTAGGCTTTCGGTTCTTGTCTTGTATAATTAATAATTAATTCCGTAGATCCACTCAAATGTACCGGATTTTTTACGAGTGCAAAGTCGGTAGCCAGAGGCAAAGCCGACGTCTGCCAGTCACACCTGAAAAATCTCATTCCATGTTTCTTTGAACTTGATTTTTTATCAGGGATGTACGAGCCCGGAGTTTTTAGTACATTTTGACGCTAGGCCGTGAAGAACTTTGCTGACTTCACGGACTGAAGCCGTTAATGTCTTCACATCTTTAGCCAGAAGTGGACACTCGTCCAACTTTATCACTTGTCGTACACTCTATCTTACTCCAGAGTCAAAGAATTCTTACTCCACTAAAATGACTGATAAGTATTCATACGAGCACTCATGAAACCCCCGGATTTGGGGAGTATTCTCATGGTTTCACGTGATTAATTGGGGGAAAGAAATTACCTAATATGAGTATTTAAATTCTGTCTGTCGAGTCAAGAGTATTATCTACACTCGTAAAAAAATATTTTTGGAAAAGGTTTTTTTGT
>JAPYZN010000894.1:33360-48892 GCA_030522865.1 Psyttalia lounsburyi
AAAAAAATTAACTTTAAGTTACTGTATTCCATGGAAATTAACAGAAGTCACGAAAGCTGAGGTGAATGTATTCTTCAATTCGATGAGTACAGATATTTTGATTGAAATGAGTTTCGCTGCCGCTGCAAAATTTGGAAGTTCATTGAACATTCACTGCTCATCCTTTTACAGTTCGAATATCGACTTTAATAAGACTCGAGAACATCACTAGACAGCTGATGATGCAATTTCATTGTTTTCCCAAACAGTTCAATGCAATGTACTCACTTGGGTCTTCCCCTTCCAGGAAACGATTTTCTCTCAAATATCGGTGAGGGTTCCGTAGACGTGCTAGATTCTGGTCCATGGTACAGGAAGTCTGCAACAGACGAATAAAAAAATCATCCCTCGCGCCTCCAAAATCCTCAATATCACGTGGCATGCAGATCCCAATGAAATACAGAAAAAAATTGAATAAAGTATCCACAAAAAAAAGAAGAAAATAAAACGAGAGAATGTGAGAAAAAAAGGAGAGTGGCGCACTGTGGACACGCGCGTCGGCTGTAAATGCCGAGTGATGCGAATCGACGAGGTGATTGGAAGACTCAGTTCGGCTGCTGGTCCCGACTTCCGTGTCGCTGTCCGAGCCCAGGGTGTCGTATTCCTCCGACTCGGACTTGCCGTGATTGGTCTTGTGAGTTTTATGCAATGGCGCTGAGGACGAACGGCCTCCGCGCACCTTAGTGTACCGGTTGCAATCCGACTGCAATCAGACGGAATTTGTTTTTTTTTTTTCAGCATATTTTGGTACAATAGCAACTCGATGAAAAACAAGTCTCCGGTCAACAACTTTAGTCATACACAGGTCTACGATAACAACTCTATCAAATGCCGAGTGTAAATAACAATTGACCTCTCTCCGGTGATCGCGTCGATTAGGAATTTTCCTGCGATAACTTCTATCAGATTTACATGTAAACTAGTAAACTTGTTGATGCCTTGTTTCTTTTTTTCTTAATTTTACATCGAGTAAATGTTCGGCCGTTCATTAAAATGCTCATTCGAGATTTTCAATGGTTTCAATCCAATATTACTAATGGAGGTGATGCGGAAGTATCGACATTTTTACGGGAATGGATTGTTTTCTTTTCGAGTTTAATATCGAGTCATAGTGAGAATTGATATGATAAAACGTCATGACCGGTTATTTTGGAGAAAAAACATTAGCTCTATTTTGCACTTCCATCACGACCAGAGAAACAACAATCATGAAGGATATCGATACAGAATATCTCATGGCTGTATCAATCAAGCCGCTGTCACCTTCATGCTCTGTTTCGGTCATATTGACGGAAAAAGTACCAGTTTAACGGCGGTTTTAATGGATTGATTGAGGTGTAAAAGGATGTATATTAAATGAAGTATGGATAATTAAGGGAAAAATTCAGGTGAACAAATTATCGGTGTCCTTGAGAATACGATCTCGGAAAGGCAGTGATATTCATTGCTTATTTTCGATTGACGCGTACATCGATATAATCATGATACGATGAGCCATGCGCTATCGGACAGGAGGGCGGGCGTAGCGCGTCTCCGATGTTATTTGCAAAACTATGAGACGAAAATGAAGACTAATTCAATGAAAAACCTATGATAATGTACAAATTAGCCCCACGTAATTAGCACGATACAGTTGAAAATGTATATTTTTTAATTTAGGACCATAGTACGACCATTGTATAACATTGTAATAGTAATAACAATGTTTGTAGACTCTTCTTTGATTTTTTATTAATTAATGAAAATAATTACCGAAAGTTAGCACTCCCCTTTCATAATTTTCATTTGTAGACATAAATTGACCTCTCTAATAGTTAGGCAAATCGTTTTTCGGTAATGAATAATATTGGCGGTCTTAGTAGATCTAATTGTTTGTTCAATATTAATTAATTAGTGAGCTGAGGAGAAATTACTGGGAGAGCGCGCGCAGCGCCCCTTATTATGCTAGTCCATATTACTAATAGAACTCCAATCTCCAAACTACGAGATACGATCAATGGATTATTTTGCTGTGGTCGATTAATCGATACTCGATAATGCATTCTGTCATAATCGACAAGACCAAAAAAGAACGATAAAATTTTTAATAAATATGTAAACACCTATTGCAGGGCGCGCTTCACTGTCCTAGGTTCCTCCATATATATTAGGATATAATCGATTTATTGGTTTACCTTTATATATAAGGAATTATTCATTTTTGTCGTTTCATTTTTTGTTCTTGCTGTTGATTATGGCAGAATGAATTATCGAGTAGTCGTTAATCGATAGAAGGGAGATAATCAATTTATCACACCTCATACCTTCCAGATTCCAGGATCTTCATTAGTAATATCGGACATCTGGCCTAAATATACATCTCTATCCGCCTATCCATGATTTTGCAGGTAAACTGAGCGAAAAAATTACACAATCGAGAAATGGAGATTCCTAATTTGGTAATACTGTATATTACCAAATTAGCAATATTTCTCGCGAATTGGTACCCGTTTTTCTCGATCTTATGCCGTTCATTTCGAAAGATGTTGACGGCGGATAGAGATCGTATAATTCGGCTACGGTATTTTATGTATAAACTGACCGTACGATATGGTCGATAGAATTGTTATCGTAAAAAAAATTTCCATCTGGTATTTTCGATAAATTTACACTGCTCGGACTGTATAGTCGCCATTGCAATGACTTCGTTTGGTTAACGAACTTTTTCGGATTCAATGATCTAATAGTGTACTACGACACAAATAAAAAAAAGCTGTTCTCGAGAGGAGAAACTGAATTGGCACTCGTTAGGTGAAAAATTGGTATCAAAAGAAAATATTTCAATTGATACATTCGTTTTTTCTTAGACTCGTTATTTAATATAGTTATTATCGTAGACCTGTGAAGGGATAGACTTGTTAACCGGCCACTCATTTTGATAGAGTTGTTATTGTACCAATTTTTAGTATATCTTTTGGACTAATTTGACGGAGCAAGCCACATAACCGTGGTCTTATCCCCGTCCTCTCTCTGTTATAATTAATGTGTTATCACTGTGATAATAATTGAAAATTTTATTGTTGAACAATTGATGTTTTATGCTGCGAAACGAATTAAAGGGACCAGCAGTCGTGTGAGATAATGAACTAGCCACTTGGATCTGTGTTGTTCTTAAACACATGACACAAGACGTTTTCTATCGATAAATGTGAGAGACATACGATATGACGATGAAATGACAGTGAATACGCTAATGACATTGTTTTGGGGCTCTAGGTGAAGTTCGTACACGAGCATGCGAGTTTAAAAAGTGCCAGTAGTGCATAGTCTAAGTGATATTCTGTACCATGTGATAGACAGAGAGGAATTTATGTTATGTTATTTTTTCAACAATTTCTATTATTTATAAACGATTAGTTGGATGTCTTTACCTCACGTAATTGGAGTGTGTCGGCGGTGGACAAACGAGGATCGTGGTATACGAAGGTTTGAAGGGGAGCAGCTGAATCGCAACGACTGTCACCGCCAGGAGGAACACTCTCTTTCAACTGGAATGTTGCGTATGGGTAGATATCTTCCGAGAACTCTGTAAGTCATCAATAATTCGGTTAATTGAGAATATCTACAACTGTTCACCGGAATTTTCCTGATACAGCTACAGTCATAGGTTCTATTGCTCTGTCCGTCAAATGTAGAATTTTGTGAATGTGTGGGAGTGAGCAGGTTCAGGGATGATTCCAGAGATGGTTGCGAGCGAGAGAATGATACTTTTATAGTTTAAATAAATGTACAGTTGGAGTGGAAGTCACGGCCGGACTTGTATTCATAGTAGCTATGCAAGACAGTCCACGAATGAGTGATCGAACAAATTAAATGTGTCAAAAGTCACCGGTAGTAAGGCGACAGCATAATTTGGTTGCAAGGATGTGATTGGCTGAGGCATTGGAGAGAGGATGTAAGGCAAACGTGAAACGTCAAACGGATCAGGTAGAGGGCTGAGGAATTAGTGATGATGCGGGAAATTATAGTGAAGACTGTAAACGAATAATCAGGCTTATGATGAAATGTTTATGTTTATATTTATGCTGTTTTGAGTTGAAATTCTCAAAGCTTAGCAATAATTTTGTTCGCGAGAGGAGCTTCATTTCTTTTTCCAGCACATCATTTGCGCCCGAAGTCAACTTCTTAAATAGTGTTAATTTTTATTCCAGGAGAACATGATTTTTTTGTCCGAAACCAATGGTGAAATGATCCAAAATTCATTTTCTTAAATCGGAAGAAGATTTTTGCGATATTTCATAGTTTGTTTTGCAGTATGGAAAAAAATTAATAAATAATAAATTCAGTAGGAACATAGACACTTACCCGGAATCCTCTCGAGCGTCGCCATTTCGTGAATGGGTGATCTCAGGGGTTTTCTCACAGTAGCATAATACTGCTCTCGTTGCTCCATATTCTGTTTATTGTCCAATGCGGCAGCATTTTGAGCATCGTGAAGACTACCAATATCGCCTAATAATGGACGTTTCCGGAAGCAGTAAAATACTGCACCGGCTGCCGCAATTATGGCAAATGAGCAAAGTATCAGTGGAACGATAAGTTTAAGGTCAGCCAGTACGGAATTATTTTGGGGTATATATTGATCTATCTCTATGCCATTGGGCAGAGTTGTAGTGATGTGCGGTTGGAGTGTTGTTATCTTGTATTCAGCTACTGATGAACCAGCGTTGTTATGAGCTCTAACGCGTACATCGTAGGTAATCCCTGGTTGGAGATCACTTAGGGTGTACGATTTCTGAACCTGTAATAGTACATTGAATGGTCAGAATTGAGAAAGAAAAGCGAGTGCTTTCCCCCTAAAATTCATTATATCAAAACTTTAACAGATTTAACGTTATCTATTGAATTGTTCTTTTTTCAAATAACAATAATTCAACTAGTGCATTTTAAAAATGATAAAACTATGAATAAAATATTTAACCAACTACTGACCTCAATATTATTGGAAACAAGTGTCCAATATTCCTCGGAATGCCTCCTGTACTCGAGCTCGAACCAAGTGATAGGGCATCCCCCATCATTCCAAATATTGAGATGAAAAATGATCCACGAGACATTGAGTGTTATAAATTTTTCAGCGCTCCCCGGTGTATTAGCTGGCTTCGAGCCCTTAGTAGTGGCCTTGACAAAGTCACTGGGCGAACCCATTCCAATTCTATTGTAGGCTGTCAGATAAATCTGATATTCACTTCCACACCACAGCTGCGACAAGAGATAGCCATTAATCTTGTGAGATACTTTGACCTCTTCCCATTCGCTAAACTTTCTCTTGTAGTGGAGTATGTATCCTCTTATAATAGCACCACCATCATCTCCTGGCTTCCACTGAACACTTATGGAATTGCTGGTTGTACTCGTTGCTAGTAGTAGAGGAGCTGCTGGTGGTACTTGAACTATGAGCTTGTGAGTTATCTGATCAGAACCGTGGGGATTTTCAACATGACATGTGTAATTTCCACTGTCTTCACGGTGAAGATCGGATATGTGGAGGGAGCCATCGGTGTGGATGGAAATTCTCCCGGATGCCTTGACAATTTGCCCCCATTGCTTCCAGAGGAGCGAGGGTTTGCCAACACTTTGACAGGGCAATGTAACGTCTTGCTTCCAGGGTACTGTTTCACTCATACCGAATGAATGAATAGCCGCTTGAACGTGACTTGATGGTGATGCACTCACTGAATGCGTTTTGGGCCCCTCGCCCACAGACGTCACTGCGGCCACTTGAAACAAATACTGCGTACGTTTCTGGAGATTTTCGGCACGATAGTATGTCTTGTGAGATCTCAACGTTTGCTTGATCCACTTTTCATCGTCCTCCTGGCTCCTCATGTAGACGTAGAACGATGTTATTACACCGTTGGCTTTCAGCGGTAGTAACCACGAGACAATTATGGACTCGTTGGAACTTGCCACTGCTTTTATTCCAGCTGGTACTTCTGGCAAATCCTCCTTTGTCATGCAGAATATCGCCGATGACGGCACTCCGTCACCTGGTTTTGTCGTTGCTGCCACTTGGATCGAGTAATTTGTGTATTTTTCCAGACTATTTATTACCACTGTCAGCGCTGATGTTGTCTTAATATCAAATTTTCCAGATTCGGTTAATGAATCCATGCTCTCCCAGCTGACTTTAAAACCCCGAAGTATGCCATTCAGGCTCGTATCCGGCGGTGGCTCCCAGGATACTTGGAGGGACTGGGATGAAAGTGCTGTACAGCGGATGTCCTGGGGTGGGCTGCTTGGCACTGTAACGCAAATATATCATGATAGCTGTAATTGAAATTTTAATGAATCTACATTATTTCCCATTTCCATTCTCATTTCCATCCCGGGATCGTTTTTTTTTCATGGAGGGGAGCGAAATGTCGGGAATAATGCGTTTAAGAGAAGGTTGCTAGGCGTGTTGCGGAGTGACTACATCCTTTTATCGTAATCTATTCGCATCGCGCGGCTGAAACGGTCTTCCGAACGTCTCAACTTCGGACTTTCGAAAATCTTAAGGTACTTCTGCAGTAGCTTAGCGTTGTGAAAATATTCGCAACATGCTAGAGACACGAAATTTGGACAATCTATTGCTGGCTGCGTCAAAAAACTACCACCCAAATTTCAAGGGTTTTAACTTCGCCGTTCTTGAAATATACGTTGACGAACCTTGAAATTTCGTCTTTTTTCAAAATTGCCAGATTCTGCAGAGTAATGTCCACTCAGCGGAAAAAAAAGAAAATTTCGAAAGAATCTAATGTACTATTACCGTATGGTAAAATGGATATTATAAACCTTAATACATAATAATTTCATAATAATGTTCGAAAAATGTGGAAATAACGCACTTATGAGAATGTCGGTGGCCTCGGTGTGGCGAGGATGCAATTTAGTAATTATGCTTTTAATAATTCATCCACAAGAACGGTGATTATGTACTTTTAGCACAATTTATATGCAGTACGACGCTAGAATTATACGGGAAACATAAATGGGTGGTGAGTAGACGATTTTCGAGTACCCATTGGCGAGTAAAGAGATGCTACGTTTTACTCGCCTTCCTCGTAGTCGCATTGGTGAGGGGCTTTATGATTCTCGTTTGTGAGGATTTACGATAAGTAGAGACGCTGTAAAAACCGCTGAAACTTTCTTCGGAAACTTTGACGAGGTAGTTCGTAAACTTGATGGTTGAAGATCGATGGAAAAACGTGTATGGTCGTGACATATCTTTAACGAATAGGTATCATGTGTTTACCGTCTTCTAGGGTTGTTGATATACTCTCTGCAGTCATAGGTCCTGGACCCAGGGCGTTGTAAGCTTGCACAACGATGCTGTAACGGGTGTATTTGCGCAGAGATGTCAATTGACATTGACGACCGGGAATGGCAGTGCGCGCTAGGCCGAGGGTTGCACTGGCAGTGATTGGGCGACCTTCTACAGTCTTGTAAGTATACTGCTCAGCTGATAGTCTGGGGAACATGACATTTTTTTCTTGCTACAATTACATTTCAAATTTACAATTTTCGAAGGTAGCTAAGTGAGAAATTCCAAAGTTTCAAAGTGAGATCTGTAACGTATTATTCAGTTTGGTATATGTCCATCAAATGTTTATCTCAATTATTATTCAACGATGCAGTCGAACCGATGACAGTACATGAATTCAATTACCAAATGGTCGGTATTATTTGAATAATGTGAATAATATGAGAATATTTGAATAATTAGAATATTCAATTGAAGATCTCGATTGGATTTCATTACTCAATTTTATTTTATATCTCCATTATTCGCTCATCCCTGGCGATCGCTTGAAGTTCTATTTAAAGGTATCCAAGTACGACCGATATTTTTCTTCTGTTCATCTTTTCAATAGATTTTACCGTATTAAGACTGATAAGATGTTTAAAACAGTTCAAGAGACATTGAAGTCTACCAATATAGTACCTATGCTCCTTGAATCCAACATGATACCCCAAAATTTCTCCATTCCAAAGATCGGGATCTGGTGGATCCCACGATATTTTTAGTTCAGTCGAGCTTACAGCCTCGACTTTAAGATTTCTCGGCGGTCCTCCTGGTTTCTCTCCCTCTGTTGTAACGTCTAGTATCTAAAACCGAGCAAATTAAAACTAATTGCACATTGGAATGGACGAAAGGTCATAGCAGTTATTCCAGTGGTATAAAAATCAATAGGAGAGCTTTAAAATGTTATTTACGGATTACGGGGGACTAGATCTATATACCTACATCACTCGCTTGACTACGACCCAATTCGTTCTCGGCAAATACCCGAAACTGATATGTAGTTGCTGGTCGCAGGCCGTTGACGTGTCCGTATGTCTGAGTGCCGGGTACATCGGTATAAAATGTATGATCGTGCCATATTTCTGTGAACCAAGAGAACACAGGGGACAATGTGAATATCGTGTTAGCAAAGTAACAATCGATAATGGAGAATGAAAGCCGAATAGAAAAATTACCAGAGTCTGTTTTATACTCAATGATGTATTTTGTTATTGGACTGTTTCCATCTTGGCTACTGGTCCAGCCTAACTTGATATACCGACTCTCACGTTTCAGTACCTCAATATTCCTCGGAAAATCCGGTGGCTCTGAAATAATATTTTCACATAAAACAAGCCACATTGTAACAGCTGTTTATGCGCCTCGGTAGGTACCTTGTATATACAAATGCAGGGTCATTTCATCGCCTCCATAAGCATTGGAGGCTGTGCAGAAATATACTCCACTGTCCTCTCTGGTTGTGCTAATGAGTTCTAGTATACTAACGGCTCCTTCTGTTGTGTTCATTTCTTTGACCATGTACCGATAATCAGAAGCTGCGGGCTCTAATTGAGAACCCGCTCGACGCCACTCGATGTTCAGTGGATGATCGCCTTTGGCTTCACAACGTAGAGATGCTCTTGAGCCGAGACGAGCAGTTTGATTTCGGTGTTTGTCGATGATTCTTGCTGGAGCTGTATAATATACATATTTCATGCTAGGAAAACTTGTCTGCAGTTGTGAGGCGAGCCAAATTCGGAATTTGTCAGATGACTGTCATATGACTGTCAGTGCCACGTCACATTGCAAAATGACAATATGACAAAGATATGACCGATTGATTTTATGACGGCCACATGATATCTAAGCACTGACACCACTACAGATGTTCAAATGAAAAAAATAAAGAGAAAATAGTAGATTTCGTGACAAGTGAAAAAAAATGGTGTTTGGCGAGTGGGAGGTTTTCCCCTTCTGCTCGTGATATAACTCGCCTTCGGCTCGTGATATAATCCCACGAGACAAAAACCACTTGTTTACGAGTTACGAACATAATTTTTCATCTCAATGTGTCGAAAAAGTTACTTATTCATAATAGAATGTTATGAAAAAAAAAACTTGTTCTAGTCAATCCATATCTCAATGACAAAATGCACTGATGGACAATCACATGACAAAACTCAACAAAATAGGAAAAAATTGTTTATTTTAATGTCAGGGGAAACTAATTCTTATGATCAGAAATACTGATGACAAGTATTTCCCCCTAGGATAATGTTCAAACGGTCTTTAATTGAGACTCAATAAAATCTTTACATTTCGTACCATTCACTGTCAGGTAGACGACTTTGCTGAGTCCAGCTCCAATTCCATTTACAGCTTCGCACAAATAGTACCCCTCGTGGTCCTCTTGAACTCTTCCGAATACTAGGGAGCCATTAGAGTGGATTCGCAATTCTTGTGCATGCTCATGGCTCGTGATATCGTGGTAACTTCCGGGCTTTGTGCCACTACCTCGTCGCCAGGTAACGGCAGGTGCTGGGAAGCCATCGGCGTGACAGTGGAGGACCAGTTTCGACGTACCTTCAGGCGCATGCACGTCTTTGGGCTCCATTATCCACCGAGGTGGCACTGTACATGGACATCTCATTATTCCACAAGTAATTTTTCGAACATTTGCGCAAGCAATCTCAAGGTGAAAAGATCCCGTTGAGTATGAACATAAATTAATCGTCTGATAATTTTATAAATATCGTTAAGCGCATAAAAATGTAGTTTATTTGAGGATTTCAAAGCTCTTGAAAGATGATTTTTGGAAGTCTCAAGGCCTGGATCAATTATTCAGTAATATTCCCCAGAATTTTTTAAGTGATCAGTTGTCAGTTGTTTTGTATTCCTCATTTGAATCCGTGTAAAGTGACGGATGTCATATTGTTAACATTAGTACAAAGGGCGGTACAGAGAGTTCTTTTGTGATTTGACGATTATATGTAGTACAAAAGGGGATTTATTATCAAATTGCACCCCCCGCTCGGCCCCCTGTCTAGTACTGGAGGACAGATTGTTACTCCCATAGGTGAATGACCATTTTATTATTTGCCTATAGCTAAACTTTCTACTAAATGAAAAAATAAAAACGCTCTGTACCGCCTTTCACAGTGTTTTTCATTTTTTTTTCATTATCAATGCAAGCTCATTGGGACATCTGTCGCAATGAAATATTACGAGAAAAAATGTTCAGATCATTTGCTCGGGAAAGATAATAGAATAAATCGCAGACAATGTTACAAAAGTTAATGGATCCGGGCCTTAAGGTGAATCTCATTACCAACATTTTGAAGTTATTACTACTATGATGAAGATTGTTATTAGGTTGTTCATGGAATTATCTAGTTTTCAGACGAATCATCATTCGCCTTCTTCGACCAAAAATATCTCAGACTCAAAATCTCAAAGTCTCCAATTCGATGATCTTAATAAACAATAAATTTTCCAATTAATATTTCGGACGTGCCTTGAGATTACTTCTCCCAATGAATCCATTAAAAACCCAATATTTTCTCTTAACAAAATAAAAAAAAAAGTGCTCTAAGTCTGTGTGCAGTTACATAAACGGCAGATAATTGGAAACGAGAAAAAAATAATTAACAGATGATTTAGTGCAGTAGTAGGAAATAGGATTTCTTGGAAAAAAAATTCGATGTAGACTTACCAAATGAGATGCAGATAATAATTAAAACTTCGTTTACGTTTAAATTGTGTGCAGAGTAAGACTTGGGGAAAAAAAATCATTACGTTGTGGATAAGGTTGCAAGTAATTGTGCGTATAAAGTGCTCAAGTGTAACTGAATGTGCTGACATGTGCTTTGCAAAAGGTGCGTTTTATTCGCAATAAATACGTGAATATTTTTTTTTCATCATTTGCGTTTAATATTTGCAACTTGCGCCAAGAAATAAGTGCGATGTGCGATAGTTGGCTTCATTCGTTGTGCTGCTTAGCTCGCTGTCTCTAATTGCTGCATTTAAAAATGAAAAAAATAAATAAATAAAAGAAATATAAAAATGAGAATATTCATTTTCAACACTGACAGTAGTAAATTTTCAGGTGCCTCGCGATGTGCAAATGTGGTAATATTCCATCGACAGATATTGTTAAAGTTTGTCATTTACCACGAACAACTAATTGCGCTGTGGATGAAACCTCGGCAACAGAGTTACGTGCAACGCAAGTGTAATTGCCAGCGTGAGCTGCATTGACGCGATCAATTGAGATGGTACTAGAGTGTTGGTCCATACTGGTAACACGTAGACCAGCAACAGTCTTGTGAGAGTTGGCTGTTGCTGCACTGTTAAAACCAGGTGGTGAAGAGGTTGCAATGGGTTCACCATCCTTTAACCATATTATCGTGAAAGGTGGATCTCCCTTTTCAATGACACAGGCAACCTGGGCACGAACGCCCTCCGATAATTCCTTGTTAAAGCTAAAGGGAGCTATGTTAGGTGGAACTGTAAATGTAATAAGAAATATGAACTTCGTCAGCGAGAGTTATTGAATTGTTCTGTGGACTGACTAATTTTAATAAGTTATTTAATAGTAAATGTGCCATTATCTTCGGGAGAATGGCCAAATCGGCCGAGTTCTGTTACGGCTTTGAGCCGCTGGTGGAAATGAGATGTAAATTTACATCGAGGTGTTGAGGAAATCATCCTAGAAAGCTTTGTAAAATACTGGCTATTTCCTTGAATACCAGTTTTATTGGTGTCGCTGCTGGGAAACAATAAATTCTCATGAATGTCAGACTTATATCCCATTGAACTTTGATTATTTTATGAATGAAAAAGCGAACTATTTAAGGTCCGCATCGATTACCCCTAAGACCGTTATCTGCGTTCCATTCTATTAATTTTTTTCAGTAAATTATCTGAAGATTTTATTTTGCAATATTGAATTGAGATAAATGACAGCATTTGCATGGATTTATAATGCAAAAAAATAAAATACAAAATTAATCGAAACGTTTATCCAGTACACAGCGTTTTCATTTTTTTATTCCAGTGAAAGTTTAATTATCAGAAACCTTAAAATTTGCCGGTTACCTATGACAGTAGCCATTTGGCTTCCAGAACTTGGGGGAGGTCGGACGGAGAGAGGAATGTGATAATAAATTCCATTTAGCACTGTATCTAATCACAAAATTACAACAAACGCTCTGTAGCACCCTTTGTACTAGTGTTATCAATAGTGCGGAAACATTTTCACAAGTAAATTATGACAATTCGTGGCGTAATATTGCTCAGAATTTTTTAAGCGATAACATTAAAATTTCCATGCAATATTACGCCATGAATTATCATTATTCCCCGGTGAAAATGTTTTTGTAATATCATTAACAATAGTACAAAGGGCGCTTCAGAGCGTTTTTTGTGATTATGTGAATATATGTAGTGCAAAATGGGATTTATTATCAATTGCTTCTCCCGCCCGACCCCCCTCTACTCTACTGAATGACAGATGGCGAACTCCCTTTTTTATTTGCTTGTAACTAAACTTTCTACTGAATAAAAAAATTTAATTCGCCGTACCTTTTTTCAATGGTTTCATTTCATTATCGATTCATACTCATTGGGACATTTATCGCAATGAAATCTTGCAAGAAAAAATTTGCGTAGAATTTGCTGGGAAAAGATAATAAAATCGAACGTAAATAATATTCCAAAAGGTAATCGATCCCGGCCTTAAACAAATTATTGAATTACCCTGGGCCTGAATAATTTTAACAAGTTATTTAGTAGTAAATGTTATTCAACTGGAATGAATAGCGCAATCCTCCAGGCGCTTTGATGATCTTCGAGCTTCTGCTGGAAATGGCATGTGAACGTACATCAAAGTGTTGAGAAAATCATTCCAGACAGCTCCATAAAATGCTCCTTATTTTCTCAATGCCTGCTTTTTCGGTGCTGCAGACGAGAAACAATAAATCCTCATGAATGTAACATTTGGAACGACAATAGAATTTGATTTTTTGATGGATGAAATTTCCGTTGAAAAGCTTCCTGAATAGTTTTATGGTAGAAATGTGATCGCAGTGTTTTGAACATGCTCAATCCAGGGCGTGGATAACGATCTTCCTCTAATTTCTGGTTAAAGCTAAATTTTCAAAAGAACCGAGTTATTGAGTTATGCCAGAATCCAAAGTTCCTCGGTAGTACATGTGCTATTCCACTTGAGTGGATAAAAAAATCCTCCGGGCTTTTTAGCGATTTCGAGCTTCTGGTGGAAATGTACATCAAAGCATTGAGGAAATCATTCCAGAGAGCTTCGTACAATACTTCTTATTGTCTGAATAAAAGTTTTCTGGATATTGTAGACGGGGAAACTGTGCGCCTCATGAATATAACATTTGTATCCACAGTAGAGTTTGATTTTTTGATGAAGAATGCAAATTTTCTTCGAACAGTCTAATGATTATTTTAAAATGTGATTCAATCTGTACGATATCTGGGACATCGACAACCGGCATACAATCATCCTCAGCTAAGTCCTTGTCGAAGCTGAATGAAACAATGTTACCTGGAACTCCAAATGCAGTAAGAAAATTCGATTTTAACAGCCGAATTATTGAAATACTATTAATTTTAATCAGTTCCTCAGTTATAAATATTTCTAGGCGTTTTGACGATTTCAAGCTGCCGGTGGAAATGAGATGGACATCAGAATGTCGAGGAAATTATTCCCCGGTGCTTCATAAAATGCCCCTTATTTCCGGAATACCAGATTTTCTTAATGTTGCACTCGCGAAATTATAAATCCTTGCGGCCGTAACATTTATGTCGACAACAGACTTTGCTTTTTCGATGGATGAAAAAGGAAATTTCAGATGAAAAGTTCGCTAAATGCTCTTACCCCAGAAATGTTATTTAATTCTGTTCAACATTTGGGATAGAGGAAATTTGAACACAATCGCCATTCAAAAATTCCTCCCTAAGGGAAATTTTGTCAACTTGATTCATTGAATGTTCGTGAGTGAGAATAATTTTAACAAGATATTTCGTTATTTTTGTTGAGAGCAGTTGAGGAGAAACGAAACTTATTTTGCAGTGAATATGCTATTCCACGTGAATGAATAGCGAAATCCTTCGGGCTGTTTGAAGATTTACAGCTCTGGGTGGAAATGAGATGTGAATGTACATCAAAGTGTTCAGGAAATCATCTCAGAGCGCTCAATAAAATACTTCTTATTTTTCTCAATGCTAGTTTTATTGCTATTACAGGTTAAAAACCTGTAATGTCGATGATGATTGATTGAGGTCGTAAATGTAAATAATAACTCCAAAACTCGTATGCCAGTGTATTCAATATCAGTCTTCAATATATCGGTGCACGGTAATCAGACATATTGAAACGAAAGGCCATGGTTGGCGGTAGAATAGAACGCTCTGTAATTTTTAAACATTAGAGACACAATAAATCCTCATGAATGCAACGCTCATATCGACAATAGAGGCTACATTATCGATTAATGAACGAGAAAACTCCTATTAAATAGTCTGCTCAATATTTTGACGTGAAAATTGTAATGTCATTCTGTTAAACATCTCGCCTCCTGCGGAAGACGTCGAGATGATGAGAAATAGATAGATATGGGGGAGTTACGTTGAAAGCACAATCTCAGGAACGTTCTACGGGCTGTATCTCGATTGTTCGCCCGACCGGAGATTGCATCCCTTAAAATTGAATTACCACAGACGTGTTCGGGGCATGATGCCCTCGGGTACGATTCATCGAATACAGAATCGTTGGGAGTTGAGTGTGCACTTAAGAGCCAAACTTTCTCGCTATTGCAATTCATTTTTTTTACCCTCTCTGCGATAATTGTTTCTCCGAGTGGCGATGCACAGACTGAGAGAAAAAGTGATTGAATGTTGCAACAACAGTTTCTCGAGCTGAGAAAGCAGCATAAATATTTGATTGACCAAAAATAATTTTTTTTTGTGAAAGAAGATAACTTCTTGGAGACGATAAGAAAAGATTGCAATGGGAGGACGCGATAATTCCTTTTATTCTAATCCGTTGCGATTGAGAGCAAGTGACGGTTATCAGAACTAGAGCTTGTCTTCTCGGATTAAATTTTACAAGTTTTCAGGTTTAATTATTTGGATGAAAATTCTCTCGAGGAAATGCTATAA
>JAPYZN010000895.1:0-25361 GCA_030522865.1 Psyttalia lounsburyi
GTTCTACATTTTTAAGGTGGGACAGTGGGATGAATGGGTGGAAAGGATTTTGGACAGGTGGGAATTTCTTCTCAATATATTTAGTCCACAAATAACTGAAGAAAAAATTCAGATATTTTCAGACCGGGAATCGAACCCGGCACTTTCCGATTACCAGTCGGCTGCTCTTCCCATATGAGCTATCCGAACATATACTTATTTCCATTTCAATTATCTGTCAATATTGAGCCACAGCGTCCTTCTAACGGCAACCATTTTACAACAGTTGGGAATTAAGTAGGGGGAATGCGTTCCACATTTTAGCAGACAAAATTCTGAAAATTAGTGGAATTTCTTATCGAAAAATATGTTGCTTTCTAATTAATTAAACTTTGGAAATATATTTGCATGAATTCTTCTGATGTCTGCTAATTTCCATTAAATAATTGCAGTCGACTTTTTCGGTAATTTTGAACTGAATCGTAATTCCATTTCCAAAATTCGTTACAAAGAAAAAGTTGAACTTTGGTACGGGGAGAGAATTAATTATGCAGTTAAAATTATTGTGGATAAGCAGGGAAACATTACCACGTCAATTGGAAATACTCCTACGAGCCTAGGGAATATCTGAAAATATGCATTCGTCTCCCGATGTGTTTCATAAACTCAAACCACTGAAGGCGCCGCGCTCAGAAGTCAAAGTGCCCTTTTAAATTTCTCTACGTTTTTGTCCACCATTGGTACAGTTACGCCAACAAAAAGGCTCGAATCGGACGGAACAATTAGTGCATTCGCTGGGGGTATATCTTTAATTGGAATTGAACAAACACTTCATTCGATTCAAATACAGATTAGGTAATAAACTTATCAACAATTTCTTTCTCTTCTTCATTCGAACTGTGATTCTATTTCTCACTACCAAAGTTTTTACTTGGATCACGAAAACACTTGTTTACATTTATAAAACTATTTTTTTTTATGTAAATAAAAATGCAATTAAAAATTGAGTTCAGACTTGAATGAAAGCTTCCTTATGAGCTCTGAATAAATGCATTTATTTCATTCAAGTATGTCCTTCGCTTCGCACGGTCAATTGGCCGTGGTCGCTTACAAGAACCTTCTTGTTCTTGGATTAATTGTATTTTCGTGTCAAAAATTGACCCACTCAAGTTTTATTCTATAAAAATTCTCCCGAACAATCCACTTGTTTATTCAATTTGCATCAACTCGATTCACATTTGTTTCCCTCGATGAAAAAATGGAAAAAGTCCTGAACGAAGTACAACATCCCTGTTGTAAAAAAATATCCTCCACAGCCGCTCGGATAAAAAAAAATCTCAATATTCATTCCCCAGTTTTGAATAATCTCCGAGCATTTGAATAAAGATATAAATCATGTTATCCTACGGATTTTATTGCTTTATGATTCGAACGGTTAGCAACAATTTCATCATCAATATTCAACCAGCGGTTAATCGAACTCGGAAAAAAAAATTTCATCTCCCCAGAATAATCATAATGGCGAGAAAACAAGTATTTTTGAAATTCAAATGATACTTTTTTCTCGAATAGGCACCGCCGAGACGCGGAAAAACTCGGCACAAGTGAAATGAAAAATTCATCCCACTGGACTGATGAATTTCGTTCGAGGTGATTTCTTTGATACCAGCAAAAATGTAGACTGAAAAATCCGCCAGTCACTTTGAACGTTAAATGCCCATGCTAATAAGTCAGTTCAAATGAAAAACGTCAATTATTTATTCAATTTTTTAGTTTAATAATGAGCGGAGGATTTTTCATCCACCAGCAGCGGTTTCCGCATGAAATAATTGAGTGAATAATTGATACCTAATGAGAATTCATGTGGAATATTAAAACCGGTTGGTACCTTTCGGAATATCAAGGAGATCCGAATGACATCTATAATCGCATATTAATTGCAAGGTATTAACAACGACCGAAACAAACATGGAATGCAATTCTATTTTTCCGTAGTTTTTCATGCTTTATGTGATTGTTCAAGGATGCAATCAACAGAATTGCGAAATTCATAATTATTTCATGAGTAAAAATGAAAGTGTTTCGACGAAAATCAGCCGGCATTCTAATAGTAAAAAATATAGTTTTGTCATTAATAATGATACAATAATATTTGAGGCATAAAAAGGTGACTAAAAATAGAAATTAATCAAAAATATTTAAAAAATACATTATTAATCTTTCTGAATAATTAATCAGTTAATCACAGTTATAAATTTACATGTCGTTATAAAAAGAAAAATCAATAGTGATGATTCAGGATGACAAAGGCATAAGGACAATTGAAACAACTGATGAATTGACTATAAAAAGACATCAAATCACGTTATATTAAAAAAAATCTCAATTTTCAATAAATATTACATAGAGGTAAATAATATATTGAGTCATATACCATACATCATGATAGGTATCTTTTTTATTTAAAAATCCAGATGTTTGTATATACATTTAATTAAATATCAATTTGTTCGGGAAATCTCGCATATTAGATTGAAAAAAAAAATTGTTACTTGAGCTCTGAAAAGTTTTCATAATTTTCATGGTCATGTGGGCCTGAAAATTGTCATTTAATTGAATATTTCAAATGTTTCTAAATTTTTCACGAGGAAAATCCGTAGAAACATGAAAACGAGTGATTGTTAAAAATTCGAAGATTTTTTTCCTGAAAATATCAGGACTAATTATCCAGCAGAGCAACTGATTTGACATTTGAATTATTAGTTTTTCCGGGCGAAATAAACCCACTTCATTCTTCCCCGAATATAGACCACAAAATCGTTCATACCGTGCACCCATCCACGCATTAATATTCGCCTCGTGCGAAGTCCAAGCGCGTTAGTAATTCTAGAAACGATTAGACGCGCCCCGCGTGTCTCAAGCGCAACAGCCAGTGTCCTCGTCTTTTCATCGCCTCCTGCCCCCTCCCCCTGAAACCTCTCGCACGCATATATCTAACCTCAACCAATGAAATTCCGCAGCGGTATGAAACGATATGTGACAAAAAAAATCCGAGAAAGAGAGAAAAAAAAAGTGCGGCTCGCGAGATATTGAAGCTATTGAATCCGAGGACATGAGTTCGATACAGCGGAAAATTAGAAGCGGCATCGAGAGAGGAATTAGAAACTGGCTTGTGTGGAGGACTCGACGGTTTGTCACTGGGTGCAGGAGAAGGGTCATACCCACGCCCGGTGTATCCATGTGAACGTCGCAAAAGCCATACGACTCTTGTGTGCGCATTCAAGGACGACTGGGCGTCAGGAAAATGGGCGATCGCATGGAAATTAATTCCGAGCCTGTTTTCGCCAATGCTGGCGTCTACGTGTATATGAGTTTCGTGAGTGCAACAAGGCGATTACGATCGCACAATAAAACGTAAAAATATGGGTATTAGGAGGAGAAAAAATAGCCAACACGGAACAATTCATATATTGAATAATTTCAGCGAATTATTGTGATGGAAAATTTTGGTTTCATTGGGAAAAACATGTTTTTGTTTTTCATCTAGTAGCGGGAGAAAATTAATTGCCACTAATTTAAGACGCTGAGGGTGTACAAATTTGGTGAAATGGATGAATTTTACTGGAAAAAATTGAATTACCTGGAATTTCAGTTTTTCTGCGCCTGGCGGACAGGAATTCCACAATTTGATTGAGATGGGAGGAATTATGAAATAACTAAAGTTTTTTATCTTCTCGACCTATAGGAGTTGTTCTCTAATATCAGTCATAATTTTTTTATTTCAAATTCCTTAAAAAAAAATATGTTTCATTCAATTTGATAATTCTTTTCAATTATCCTCAGTTGCCAGCACGTGTCCTATCAAAACTATGCAAAAGCATTTTTCTCGCCTCGAGAAATGTCCGTATTTTAATACCAAAAAATGGACCGACGGCAGTGGCCGTGTGGTTAGAGTGCTAGACTGGTATGCCAATGATCCGGGTTCGCTTCCCGTCGCCGGCGGTCAAAATTTGTAAAAATTTGNNNGGCCAAGGTTTTCCCCTCAGGATGAGGTTTTTCCTTGGTCCTTGGCGAATGCGGTACAGCGGGGCCGGGGGGTGGGAAGGGTAAATACGTAAAAACCCGTGAGGGTATACGTGAGGACCGGAGAAAAAAAAATTTAGTTTTACCAAAAAATGGCGATATAAAATCGTTTTTTTCTCTCAATATTCTTCCAACGAAAATTATCAGTGTAAATCTTTCGAGGCATTTTCGTACGCATGTACTGGGGCAAAACGGATTATTTTTTTTACATCGATGGTTTGTAAAGTTCCGTGTGAAGTTGTCGATCATAAAAAAATCTATTCAATTCGATAATTCTTTGGTACAACCCTCAGTGGCTGGTGCGTGCCAAATCGAAACTAGTCATTAGCCTCTTTTTTTCTTGTCGTTTTCGTTGGTCATTCCCCCACCAAGTTGTCGTGGCCCCGCACGAATCCTAATCTGGCATTTTAGAGTGGCCAATGGGATGACGCACGGCATTTTAGACGAATGCTTAGGAAGAAAATGGGTGGCGACGCCCGGCAAAAGTGAAGGATGGCGCGTATACATACTCGTCTGTACATTATGCCCCGCGACGTGGCAGGCGGGAGCAGAGGAGTGGTAGGGGGGCCAGAGTTAGTACGAACGGGAGTGAGAGAACACAAGGCTATCCTTTGTCCGAAACTCGCGTGCGCGCTTCGTGCGAAACGAGTGGTATGGCATGCATTGGGTAATCTCGGCATCGTTGATGCCAGCTACCAACTGAGAGACAAAAAAATTGTAATCGGTTGCATTGATTTTTTACGAGACACGATGGAATCAGAGGAGGAAAGGTAATTGAAGCACTTGCGGTGGATATTATGGGTCAAATTTTTCAGGATGTCAGGGCATTGCGTCAAAAGAAGTGATAAAAATTGGAATAATTTTCTAGTGCGGAGTTTAATGTGAAAAAAACATCAGTAAATGTTTGAGTTTGCAATTGACATTGTAAGCTCGACAAAAGTCATAAAAATCGGAAATTTTTTGGGTACTAACGGGGAAAATGGTCGTATTTTTGGGATTTATGTGTGCGACTTTTAGGAAACTTTTACATTTTTTAATAAATTATTTTACACGTTTAGTTATAAACATTCTCAATCTTGTTAGATGTGGCATGTCGCAGATAGACTGGCCCTCGCACTGAGAAAAAAAATATCATTTTGCCAATCACATATTATTTTGTCAAGAATTTGGAGTGAATTTTATTAGAGGGTTTTCCGACATTTAATTGTCGAAAATAAATATATTTGGTAAAATTGTCTTTTTTTTCCAGCGCGCAAAAAAATGTCAACTGTCAGGAACTAGTCTTCAATTTCTAGAGCAGTGTCGACAATTCCTAAAAATTATTTGAATCCATCGCTTCGCTCATCGTCGTTTTTACCCCCATTTTCTCCCATGCCATCATCCATTCCCGCAACTGCACGATTGTTTTTATTCGTCGAACGGTCATCGGGTTCAATTACCAAGACTTCTGTCTCATTTCGCGATATAACTATGACTTTCGGCTCTCCTCATTACCTCATTACCCCTCCCAGTCGTTGACATTTGGTCATTGCCAAGTAAGCGGTAATTGGATATTGAAACAACTATAATACTTTATAACGTACGAATACGAGGATGACGGTGACCCATTTATCGCCTCTTATGCGAACGTGTTGCGTTACCCCCACGGGACAACGATAATGGTGATGACATTGTCATAAACCATTAAGACATTAATTTTCGCGGAGCGTTGCACGTTCCTGTATCGATCCCACTTCACCTCCGTCTCCCTTCTCCCCGCGTTTCCGTGTCGGTGTTCCTCCGGTACCTTATCTCTTCGATGAACATCTGGCGTGTCGCATCTTTCGGAGGCCTCGATGGCAATCTCCCTAACTAGACGAATTAAATTAAATAAATTATTGAAAAATTGAGAAACTCCCAAGTTGGAATTGTGTTTCCACCTGCAGGCAAAAAATTTCCAACTTTCTATCATTTTTTTTAGCCTTTGGAACTTTTTTTTGCATACGAACTGGCATTAATTGATTGAATAATTTAATTGAATATTCATCATTGATAATGTCAGCAATTATGAATAGTCTGATTCCTGTGAAATAATTCTAGAGTTCCTAAAAATTTTACTGCATTACGGACAGATGCGATATAAAAAAAATTACTTAGATTCTTCTCACGTTCGTACTGAACAGTAAATGTTTTTTGGCTGCCCAGCGCTTTCAGCTAACGTGTCTTGAAGACACTAGTCGTGGCAGAGCTCTCAAATGAAATCATCAATAAAAATTAATACCACAGGTATATCACTCCACACGTGTAAAAGTATCGTCACGTCAAGAGTAACACGAGATTCAAGATAGTCGTCGTGTTATAGTCGGAGAGAACGTACTCTGTGCAACAGATTGTAAGACAGAGACAGAACGGCTGTTGAGCATCGTACACAGTGGGGCAACAGCCACCAGCATAAACCCACGTATATATTATATTCACGGACACTTTCTTACCCGCAAAGTGCGCGCGCAGATTCAACACTGACAAACACCCAATACACCCAATACACCCAATTCGCCACGCACATACCTTGAATTTTCACGTGTGTCACTCGACACATTTGCATTATGCAGTCTCGCCAGTCGGTTTAATATCATCATTAAGAGGATGGAATGAGCGCGGAGGATGGGTCGGGTATATTAAACGAACCGAAAATCATCGTCTTCTATAATTGTACAATGATGGAAAATTATGGAATGAGTCTCTGATGATGTGAAGTGAATTACTCCATTGGAAGCTGATGAGAGTTACGACACTGGAGGGTCCAAATTTACCACTGAAGTTTACTTGCTATTAATGTGACATTGAAGACACCCGAGGGTTAACCCTGAGGGTCAAACTGTTACAATGTTGTTTTTACCCGAAGGTCGTGCGTGAAATTGCCACCCTAAGAATTAAAAATAATTGCAATAATCAGGGCCTAATACCGCTTCTAACTAACCCCCACCCCATCCTGAATTTAATCTCAAATATCTCTCATTATAATTCAACCCCACAAAATTGAAGGTAGAAACTTTTCCGTTCTCTGTTTACCTCCTGAGGATGTCTTTTTACCTAATTTAAACTCACCGGTTACGCTGAAATCTCGGCAACCCTCTAGGGACATGTTTTTCCCATTTTATTTTCTCCCGTTTTGGCTTCTCCGATTCTTCCCCCACCCAACCTATGGGTTTTCATCCCCCTACTTTGCCCGCCCCACCCTCTCCATGTGCCGTCGAACCGAGGTCAATCGTCGGAGGGGAGGGTGCGAAGACAATCTCCCTCCCCACTTTAACCCAACTACCCTCTCTCGCGGTCTCCCTCTCTCTCCCTCTCTCTCAGCTCCATGCATTTCCCGAATATACAGACTCTTATTTCCCTCAAGTGCAACCCTCCACTGGTTATTTTCTAATTCCAGGGAAGATTTCTAGTGAATTGAGTCAACTCGTAAATTGAGTGTATGTGATTTCACTTGAAGTATCGATTAAACTCTACAGTCTAGTGTCTCAGGTATTTCAATATGAAAGAGGGATCGCAAAAAAATAGCAGGAAATGAGGGGAGAAGTTCAATTTCTGGATATTGCGATGGAGTAATTTTTGTAAAATTACTGGCTCTTCCCCACAGCCATTTTGTCACCCTTTTTTTCACAAAGGTCAGCGGACCTAGTTTTTACTCTATCGGCTATAGGAATGGTAAACTATCTGTATTAGTTTTCCGGAAATCCTCAGAAATGGGCCTCGGGGCTGACATCACCGCCTGGAACGAGGGTCAAAGACCTTTCTTCCCAGTTCAATCGGCTATAGAGGGCAGAAAATGATCTTTGGGTGATCTGCGAGATTCTAGGTGCACGTAAAAGTCCCTCAGGTAACCAATGGGCTCTTGCTAAACTATTTTTATTCGTTTCCAAAAAATCCTCAAAACCTTTTTAACCCTCACGAGTGTAGCCCCCAAATTTGGGTCAATTGTGAAAGCTCAAATGCGATATTCGGCCTCCATAAACGCCAAACTAAGGACAGATGAGGGTCAATTGTGAGGGTTAAATTGCTACTGTAATTTGTTTACCCTCATCAAATCATGAACTTCAATGACGAAATTCGACCGTCATAATTGGGTCAAACGCTAACGTATAAAATTCTTGTCCAGAGCCATTTTCTCCACCCGGTCTGAGGCTCATACACTTCTTCGCCCCATCCGGACACCCCTTATTCCCTTTTACAGTCCCTCCATCGGGTGCAGCACGTCGTACCACCACCTTTCGGTGTCGAAGCGGGGTCAATCGACGGAGTGAGAGAGACTGAATGGGGGGGAAAAATTGAGAGGGGAATGGAGACACCCCCCAAAGACACGGACTCCCCACTTTCTCATCATCCAGACTTTCCTCCCCAACGACCCCACCATGGACCACTCAATGTCGTTTCATTACGCACCCCCTCCCCTCCCGCAGCCCGACTTCGCGATTTTTCCCCATTTTTTTTCAGCCCTCCCTTTTTTCTCTTTTTTTCCCCTTCTGCCATTCGCGTTTCCTCTTTTACTTTTTATTACAGCTTTTTTAGTCTTTCTCTGGCTTTACTCCTCTCCTGGTACTCTTTAGTTTCTCCCTGTACTACCCGCCACCTCCTTCCCAGCCGACAACGACGACGAAACACGAAGGCCCACGAAATTTTATTGTTGCCATTCGCGCTGCCTCTTTTATGCGCCTTTTAACGATCACCGTCGGCGCAGCTGCACATCTCCACCCTCTTCTACCTTCCCTTCTCGCATTTCTTGGATGTGTGTGTGTGTGTGTGTGTTCGAGTCGAAGGGCGATCCCTTAACTTTGTTTTCATCCGAATCGGAAAAATTATTGCGTCACTTTTGATCCAAGATGGGGCGTACTAAAAAGTAGGAAATATGTCGACTACAATCGATTTTAGCCCGAACGTGGATGACAGGCGTCGTTCCGTCGATTTATTTTTTTCTCAATTCTCGTTAGAGTTCGAAGAACAAATTTGAAGAGTCCTGGATTTGAAGTACTTTCGTCCTTGAATTTATCATTTTGTTTGTTATAACATTAATTCATTCAGGAATATTTGAAGGAAATGGCTCGCTGCAGCTGATAATCTGAACACAATTCAGAAGCTTTAACGCGTTGGAATTTTTTTAATTTGAGAAGTTTGTTCTTTTTTTCACTTTTTCGAGGTGAAATCAGCAGATTTTTGGGAATTTATTCTGTAGATTTGGTTCTTAAAGTTGAGGGAACAATTTTTAATCTTTTGAAAGTTTGTATATATAATCTGACTTTCAGCTAATCACGGTGTTATTTCTATTGCAAAACTGAATTCAAGGTCATCCTCTGTATCGTCTAGATAACGTTAACTATAAGTAATAAAAACTTGGCCCTATTTTTATAATTTACTGAGCGCTATCAGAAAGGTAGAATTTTAAATTGGAGGGAGAATTCATGAATTTTTTAATTTTGCTCGGAGTGCAATGCCATTGCAGTTTTCTCAGCAATACAAAAACAAGAATTCAACAATTTTCGTGGATTTTTCACAACTATCAATATTTTTTATCAATTTTCAGTAATCAATTCTGCTAAAATATCGAGTTCCATTGATGTTTTCAGAAAACCGAGAATTCCCGATGACAAAATTTCTTGGAGTTTAAGTGGAATTTTCGTTGGACGAGTTTGGGACAAATATTTTCCAAACTTTTCAGAAGTGAACTTTTTCCAAGCACCGCTAGGTACTGCTGAGCCTGTTTTTTTAAATTTTTATTAATTTCCATGTTTCTAACACGTCAGTTGAGATCACGGAAAAATTGAATATAAATTGTGTAAATGTAATAGAATTCCTGAAAAGCCGTTTTCAAAAATGCTGTTGCACTTCAGTTTTGTCAAAATTGCAACGAATTTCGTCATTGAAAACTTGACAAATTAAGAATTTCAAGTTTTTAGGCTGACTAAAATACGGAAATTCTCCTGAATTTTTCCGGTAACCTGAAGAATTATTCTTGCTCCAATTTGAAAATAAACATCACCAAAATGGTAATGCATTGCACTGTGTACATCGTCTATAGACTTAAATTATCGATGGCAGAAAAAAATATTACTTACTCGATAACATTTAATGTGAGGGCTTCGGGTATACTTTAACTTCTCCCAAATTGTTAATTTTTGTTTCTTTTGTTTCTATTGGGCGATATAATTTTCCTAGGAGTTGAATTTACCGAATTGACGCTTGACACAATTCCAAAGACACTGTGAAAAGACAGTGGCATTTTGGAGTTCCACTTAAAAACTAATTTGCGAATATTCTAGTCGGTGAAGCTGATGGTCGGTATTTCGGTTTGCCAAGTAAATTCCAGAGATACCTCACGGAAATAATAACGCCCGAGTGTTCGGCACGCGACGCGATCACACATACCGCACGTGGGTGGGCAATGTGGTAAACCGAAATTTCGATGCAATTCATGCAGAGTTAATACCACATTGGCAGAGTGGAGAGAAATGAATGGGAGAAACGAATTAAATGAACCGATCTTTTTTAAAGGAAATCTGGATCGGTGAATTGGAGCATACCTATTCTACTTTGACATACGTCCACTCAGTCTCTCAGCACTTGAAATTGCCTCGGGCTGCAGTGCGAGAGGCAGTGCGACATCGTCGGGTCGTTGCGCTCGATCGACATCATTCTCTCTTTTTTTTTTTTTTTCATTTCCAATGTTTGTTTTTCTTCTTTCAGTCTGTTACGGCATTACCCGGCGCGACTCGGCCTCAATCGCGATTACGTCTTCTGGCACACATGCACCAACACCAGTGTCAACGGGTACCCGTGACCGTGAGTACCATAAATGCATTTTTGTCATATGGTCCGATAAACCGCCATTCGAGCCTCACTCGGCGAATCGCCATTTTTGGATGCAGTGCCAGAAAATTGTGATAATGCATTGTTAGGGGAAAAATTAAATTTTCGGGATCTTTGACTAGTCATTTTTCAAACGTAAGCCATGAGATTTTCGGTGTCACTGAAAATTCAGTAAAATAACAGGATCTTAGGCAGTACTAATGAGAGGCTCCACTTGAGTTTTAGAAAATAATAAAAATTGAAGAATATCTTAGCGGACATGTTGCACTTCTCTTTGACGATTTTTGCCAACATATTTCACATTTGACATTAAACTTCACTGGAGGTTATTAGAATTCTTCTTAAAAATTCGATTTCCTTTTGCGCCAATGCCATTAAAAATCATGCAACTCTGTCGTCCGTTTTTTATGTATAAATTCTGCGGAGTGTTCATGACTCGAAGATAAAAACTTCCCGATGAAGTGAAGTTTGTTGGCTCGAGAGGAAATCGCACTGAAACTTCAAAGTCGTGGAGACCTTCATTTATCGTGTTGATGAGTTTACTGCCTCAGTTTTAATGTAAAGAAATAGAAAAAAATTGGGTTTTAATTTTTTCGCTGACGGAATGTTCGGGAAACCTGGCAAAACATTTTTTTAACATCTTCCAACCGGAGGAAGATAAAATGAAATTGTAATGACTTGTCTGTAGAGTAAATTGAGGACTACAAAAATCGTCATGACAAGAATTCCGTTCTAGCTCTTCCACTTGCTTTACGTCTCCAATACCATTTAAAAATAATAGAATCATTGGATTCGGATATAAAAAAAATCATTGGATTTTTCCGGTTTTGTAATGTTCTAATTTATTGAAGGAACTAATGTTTTTTCAAAAATATTTGCCGTAGTTCGTCAGTTTGCGGTTCTATTAGCTATCAAGCTGAATTCTAGCGCACAGTTTAAGCCCGATCGGTCCAGTAGTTCCTAACATATAACCACTTGTTGAAATTTCTTTCTTCTTCGATAACTTAGAAACTAATGCATTGATTCCAATTTTTTTTCTTTCAAAAAATTAGTCCCGATGGCCTATTATCCATCCGGATGAAAAAAATTATTCATTATACATAAAAACAACAAAAATATATTCTTTTATTATAGCAGAGGTTTATATCGAAGTGCGCGGTTGTCTCGCCTGAAATCTACTTAGGATTGATCGATATTCATGCTATTTTCTGAGCCTCAGAAATTATTTTTCGTATTTGGCTGATTGTCCTTTAAGGGGGGGATTATTGCATCCGATGGAATAGATTGCTTGAAATTGTAAGTTAAGGAGGAGCGGAAAAATCCTAGCGCTCGGTGAGAGGAAAGGAAAAAAATGAATGGGGATAACAACGGAAGTGGAAGATCGATGACAACTGATTAGTACTTCCTTCGATCTCGAATCTCAATCACGCACGGGCAATCGCATTGCAATAAACGCTTGAGACGTGTAATACATTATGAGAGAAAATAGAGTGTGATGATTGTTCCGGAAGATTAAATTTTTTTAAATCAATGATTTCATATCTTTTGGAGCTAGCGGCATTGCGATTATGAAAGTTGATGATTGTTTGGTGGAGGTTTTTTTTTTATTTTATTTCATTACAGAGGAAGTCAGATCCTCCAAGAGTTTAGAATTTAAAGTGATTTCCGTCAAAAATTTATGAAAATTCATTTTAAAGAGAGACTCGGCTTTAGTTTTTCACATATATTTCTAAATTTCAGGGAGGTAGCCAAATTTTTGAAATAGTTTGTATGAATCAAAGTAAAAGATACAAAAAAATTATTTAGAAAATTCTCAAAATAACATTTTTGTAAGAACAGATTCTGCCAGTTTCACTTTTTTTAATTGAAAAATATTTGCCCCACATTTTGTTAACCCCATTAAATGTACAGATATTCACTCCAATCTCCGCTGATAACGGAAATCGATTTGACTGATTCTACGCACTACCTTATCACTCGTTTTTTCTTCTCACGATCTTTGAAATTGTATTTCATAAAATTCCGTTTTCCGCCAATTTCTCCAATCTTCGGACCAAAAAGGACTATCGTTTTCTATTTGCAGATTGAATTCCCCAACTTTTAAAATGATTTCACTTGCAATTTTCAATCCTCTCCATCCCTCAGCTAAAAAACCTCTTCTCAATTCACCAATTCAGCACCGAGGCGGTAATACGATTCAAGTCGAGCTGACTTTGCGCAATATATCTTCGAATCTAAGAGAAATAGTGTACTTTCCGTAATAACCCTTTTTGTCGCGCCACCGAAACAAAGCGGTATTTTCAAAAAAAATTCCATCTGCCGAAAACTGCCGAGATATTTACCTAACACTAACTGACAATCGAAATGAACTCTAACAGCCTTTCACCTTCTTTACGGAACAACGAACTTCTTTCCGACTACCCCGACAACCGCTAAAAAAAAATTGCTCCCAATGATAACCACAACACACAGTCCCCCTCTTCTCCAACAACACCAAGCACATGTTTCGAAGCCCACAATCCTCACCTCTTCGTTCGTAATCTCCCTCAAACTCCACCAAAATCATAAACCCAATGTTTGTGTCGACCACAGCAATGGTAACCCGATAAAAATAAATAAATCATGACTGATAAATGTTCATCACAATGCCGTCAGAGAACGCGGAACGTTATTTTGATACGACGGTTGAAGCACACGAGAAAACGCTTGAGTCTCACTCGCTGGGGTGCAAGGCGACAGTGAAGAAAATGGTAAAATGGGGGTGAAGTGGGGGATGAAGCAGTGAGTCGACGCCGGTTAGGGAAAAGGAATGAGGGGAGATAGTGTGCAAGGTACGGGGCTGTAGGAGGGGTTAAGGGTGTAGTTCGAGGGGTAGAATGGGGATAAGGAAGGGGAAGAAAAGGTTTTCGGGCGCGGTTGTCCGTGGTCAAGGCATACGCGCAGGACGACGCCCGTTCTCTTCATTTCTTCCGCATTTTTCTTTTTTCTTATTAACAAAATTGCTGAGTAATTATGAGGCAGAGGGGGAGAGGAGGTTGGGGTTGGGGTTGGCGGGGATCGTCGGGGTCAAACATTCAGAAAATTGGGACGAGAGGAGGGAGGGGGGGAGTGGGGCGGCCGGGCGGGTGCATGCGGCGCTTTTCCACTGGCAACAGGTCTCCCACGGCCGTTTCAATCCGTTCTCTAAATCTCGGGCTGTGAGAGACAGAGTATTCATGTGTGTGGAGTATCTGTGGCTCCCACACTGTCACGTACCGGCAAACTCCGAAGAGTCCTGCATAAATTATTCGACACGCGAGACTGTGTCAGGTACTCGATGAATTTTCTCTTTTGGGAGTTTTCGTGGTTTGGTAAGGGAGGGAGATTATTTTGGGAGCATGTCGGGGGTGATTTAATGGAGAGGAAAAACTTTATAGTTTCACTATAAACATATAGAATTATAATACAGAATTGTAATATAATTTTCAGGATTTACTTGACTTGTTATGATCATTCCAGTGATAGTTGCTCGATATTTTCACGAATTTTCGCGCAAATATTCTATGAAAATTAATATAAATTAGAGAGATTTAAGCCCGTATATTCTGAAACATATACAGCATTTGGAATTCTGTGGACTACATTAAATGCTCATTTTTTTGTCGTGTTGATTGCTAAAATCTCCGCCCCAAATTGCCTCAATGGTGTTTCAACAATCTGAATTTTCGATTTGAAAATCTTAGAAAGAAGTGGTTCCATTTCCCCTGGACACACCCAAATATTGATATTACGTACGGTTAAATGCTAGCCATTCGTCAATACTCACCAACTACGAAGACCATATTCTTTGTCCATCGCAGCAATTCCCTCCTGATGTGTCTGCGTTCCTGTATGCAGCGGGCATAGGGGCAATCCGCCATTTTTGGAAAAATCACATCTTAGGATGTGTGGTTGTACGCCTGCCCGGGATGTCTCGGCAATATCTGTATCCCAGACTGTCCACCTTGGTGGATTAACAATCTTCCGGCACTTTCACAAACGCAACCAGCGACACTGAGAGGGCACTTAATATAAAATACTGGTGTACACACAAGCTCTTGCACGGACGTCCGGTCTAGCACGTGACGTTGGCCGTTGTAATCGTGCTATCAGTATCAACAAACGCCTCGAATAACTACAATTTTGATTATAACAATATTTCCTATTAAATTACGTTTGTCTCGTTGATGGGCGGCGCGGGAGGAGAAAGGCGACGGCTTTAGCAATGATGTTTACTCATTGGATAATAAATTGTACGATTATTCGAACGGGGAAACGCTGACACCCATGAGATCTCTTTCGCATTTATCCTAAAATATATATTTCATAATATTTGTATCATTTGTTTAAACTCCTCCACACATTTACTCTTCACTACGTATCTCTGGCTATTCTCTGTGTTAATTCAACCCAACTCGCCAACGCTGTCGTCCTTCTCCCCCTTCTCCACCGTCCCCTCCTTCTTCTACTTCGTCGCCTCCTTATCTCCCGCGCCTCGGTTGACTCTTTCGCCACTGCTGACGCCGTTTCCGCTAGCACCACCGGCCACAACGAGTTACAACGGGCTATCCTCTTCGTCTTCCTCCTCGTCCTCCGTTGTTTATCACACGTGAATGCACACCAGTACTTTTGATCTCAATGACACGGTCACTGAATTATTAATCGAGTATCTGGAAGCAGAAATATACATTTCCAATTAGAATTCTCGATGCAATTATTTTGGTTTCATTGTAAATTTCAATTTTGGGGTTCATAAGCCCCCTAAAGTCAAATACAATTTGAGTCGACTGAGACGTAGTTCTTGTATGGGAAAAGAAAATTATAAAAATTTTAATATATTTTTTCTTATTCAAGTTTTCCGTAAAAATATCCGCCAAAGTTTGAAGGACTTTAGAAAGCTTTGGTAGGAGATAATTGAGTTTGAAATTAACATTAGTCCTTGGGGGGGAAAAGTGGCAAAAAATTCTGTAGGCTTAAGAAAAAGTGATTAAAATCTAAAACTTTTTGGGTGCACAATTTTTTTACTTCCAGGCAGGAACGCCACTGAGGAAAAAATATACTTTTTGCCAATCAAATATTTCTCCGACAAGAATTTAGAGCAAGTTTCACCATATTAGGAATTTCGGGTATTTGGTGGGCTAAAACAAATAGGTTTGGTAAAATTATATTGTCCTCTCAGTGAATATCTCCAGGAAGTGATAATCGTATTCAACGCTCAAAAATGATATATCTCACTAGCCATTGTATTCACTAGGAACCAGTATTTTTCAGACTGTTCACAGGTAACTTGCCGGAAGTGCAATTTGGCACAATCTGTGTACAAAAATTTCCACTTTCCTTTAACGGGGCAATCTCAAATACATTCTTAACTACGGCCAGAATGCCCATGAGTGGTATGTGCATTACGTGGTAAGTTGCCAAATTTAGCGATTATCGTAGAACACAGAAAAATAACAATAAGTAAAAGCTAAAATCGACTTCACTGCCCTAACACCCGCAAGGGATATTGGAAAATTCTGGTGATTTTTCTTCCTATTTTTCCCCAAGTAAACGAAAAGTGTCGATGAGGAGCGTCATCAAATTTTAATTATGTTACAACATGAAGAAAAATAATGAATAGACGAAATTGAGTAAGTCCAAATACTCTCATTCTCTTAATGATAAATCATAATTAAAAGAAAGCCCTATCCCAACTAATTGACATTTGGTGTCTCCACTCCTCGTTTCGGAATTTCATAATATAAAAGATTAAACTCCCCGCCAAATTGCTTCTGACTCCACTCTCATGTGCATTATTACGTAGAATAGAGCGTGCAAGGCAAAGGTGGGAATAAAAAGGAGGTGGAAATAAAAAAGGTGGAGAGGGGGAGCCTCGGAGGGCGGAAATACGTAGGGACTGATTCGTGGGGGGTGGAGGAGCCGATGGAGGGCGAGGGGGAGGGTAGAGTGCGCCTAATATGCAACAAGAGAAAAAGAATTGGCGATCAATAGGTAGTAGCTGGTAAGCGTCCTTTCATCCGCTACCCCCCGCCCCCCCCCCTCCCCCCTCCCCAGGCGCCACCATCTCCACCCTTGCTCTGTCCTTCGACCTTTCCACCTGCCCGCGTCGGCTCGCACTCGCCCACCCGCACCCCGAATCTCCTCTTCCCAGTTTCCTTTAGCTGTCCCTCTTTTATTTTCTCGCCACTCGATGGCTGTACCTCTTCTACGGGTGGGAGACCGACGGAGATCCATCGACTACGACTACGTCAAATTATGTTCATTTCAGGCGACAAAAAGCATCAAAAGATGCAGGGATTCTTTCATTAGAGGAATTTTCGGAGGTTTTTTTTTACATCGGGTGAGAGTGGATTGAGGTGTTCGCATATTGGGAAGAATTTCGTCCTCTGGAAATGCATTTTTTGGGGAAAAAACCCGTCCATTTTAGCTCCACTTTTGTTGGGAAAATTGAGAGAATTGGAAGGAATCAAATTACTTGTCTTTATGTTCAATTTAGGAAGAAACTCCGAGCATACTTCTTGCAAATTTCATCGAACAATAGTTTCAAGGAAATTAAAAAAAAATCCGTCACTAAAAACTCAGTTTAACGATGATAATCATTTTCCCATATTGACAAGTGTAAAACGGAGCACTGACCCTATACCCGTTCACGTTATCACCTTCTCAAACAATGAAAATGTTCTAAACCAACGAAACAACATATCATTAATTAAATCAATTAAACGATGTAAATTTAAACAAATTGCATTTCACGATCTGCAACTTGATTTACTTCATTTATATTCCACTTGGTGCTCTCGCGTGTAGGCGGTATAGATGTAAATGAAAATGCAAGAGGGATTGATCGATTCCTCACTCGGATCGAAGTCTGGTCTACATATCCGTCGTAGTTTTTCCTATGTACAATTCATGGGGAGTCTATGTGTCTTTCCACATTCACTGGAAAGACGTCATTGAACCCTGGCCAGTGGGAAAGACTCAGCGGGGAAAAAAGGCCGGAGAAACTATCGCATAGGAGGCGGCAGGAGGAGAAAGAATGTGTATAGAAGCGAGAGGGAAAAAAATCGTTAGAAAAGTCTCTTGGGTCACTCGTCGCTCTACTCGGCCCGGTGAATATATTTCGTGTCCGTAAAAAAAGAAAAACAAAGAGAGGAAAAAAACCACTGGTGAATTAGCGAGTGGTGGCAGGGAACATCATGATGTGGAGCTTGTGTGCCGTTTGAGTCTCGTTTGAGGTCAGACAATTGTTTACAAAAAGGAAAAATAGATGATAGGGTGGAAGGAGAGCATGCAAAGGAAAAAAAATCGAGCTTCGAGACAAAAGAGACAGTGATTTTGTAGAACATGAGCACGGCAAATCATTTTTTCATTGAAAATGTTGTGAATTTTTGTGATGTTGATACTTGAGGATTAAAAATTATGGACCCTCACGAGTTGAATGTCAACTTGGAACGAAAATGTCACCATTTTTTACTCTTATATTTAGTTCCCATTATTAGACCCCTCTTTTTGTCCCTCAAATACACTAATTGTGTGCCATAAAGCGAAATATTACAATCGTCTTAGGAATCCCCAAAATTCCGATACCCCAAAAAACATGTGAATCGGAAATCAAAATCGGCCATTACAAAATATCCCTCACAACCTGTTAGAACAAATACAAGGTGGACAAACTATCCCCCATTGTACAAAAAACAAAAGCCTTTTATCGTTGCAAATCCCCAAGAGCTCTCACGACTCCGTGATTCGCGCTAAAAAGTCGCATTATGAGAGTGCGGGGGAGGGAAAATCGCATTGAACGTGATCGAAATGACTAGCTCTTCAACTTGTCGATCCCCTCGCTACCTCCTGGCCCCTCCTGGTGGCGATCTTAAGGCCAAGTGTAAGATGATGGCGATTGTAGAGAGACGAGGAGAAATACAAGGAGTAGAATGATGTCGGTCTTGTACATGTACGTGAGTCCACAGTAGTCACGGAAATAGCGTGACATAAAATTTCAACGATTCGAAGATCAAAGTGGCCCCGCCACCAACCCACGCGCGTGTGCCCTCGTCGCCACAGGTCTATACCTACTTACGTTCAACTTCTCTGATCGATTTTGCCATTACGCGAATCCAAGGTGCACCCAAGAGTCCTCCAACCACCCCTTGAAAATCCCTCGCCCCCCTGCCCCGCGGTGAGGGCGCGGGGAGAAGATGGGTGGGCGAAGAGGGGGTGGGGGGGGGGAGAGGGGAGGAGAGAGAAAGACTGGATGGGTAGAAAGCGAATGGAACGAAAGAGGCAGGGGTGTTGTGCAAGCGCTCCCCGAATACCCCTCTCACCTCGTCTGTTTGACGTCCTCCGCGCGCGGCTTGCATTTCCGTCATCGTCGACATACCCCTCCCCTCACCCTTGATCAACCCCCCTCTCCTCCACACCTGCTCCACACACCCAATCCATCTCACCCTTCTTCTATTACTCCACCCTTGTTTGACAACGAAATTTCATACTTGACAATTTTCATGCGGACTAGACGGATAAAAACGATGCGGTGAGAATTAAATGGTAAAAATCACTGAGCCCGGATCATTTGACATGCTTTCAATACACGGGGGGGAAATTATTAATAAAAATCGTCGTTCCGTTTGGTAATAGCGTGGCGTTTAATTAAGAAATTATCAAGCTGCAGGGAAATTGCACACCTTCGACAAATGTTATGCACAGTCTAGATGAATTTTATTAAGTGATCAGCGAATTTTACCGAGCCGTCCGGTAATTTTTGTCAAACAGCTAAAGCTCAATACCAACAATACAATTACCAACAGTAACCTTTCTTAAGCAAGTTTTCTCTCCGTGAATATCCCATAAAATACCTACAATTCATAATCACATATTTTTCAATTCATCCACAATTTTATTCAGAAAAAAAATTTCATTTTCCAATTCAAATATGTTTCTGACAAGAATTTAAAGTGAATTTTTCTATCAGAATTTCGGACGTTTGGTTGTCGAAAATACTGTTCAGCAAAATTATATTTTTCTCTCAGTGAAAGGAGAACAATTTATAGTAATTTATAGTAAAAAATTACGAAACTCCCTAAAAAATTTCGGTAGTTTCAGGTAAAAAGAAAGGTTGCAGAAAATTTTCTACGCCAGATTTTCTTCCAGGATCAGGGAAAAGATCACATGATTATTATCGAATACTTTTATTTATGCATAGTTTGACCAACATTTTCTAATTTCTCTGCATAATTTAATTCTCTAAAATTTCTACATAAATTATGGCAAAACCCCTCAATAACATTCGAAACCCCAAAACTTCCCTCCCTAAAACATCGTAATAACAATACAAAGGAGAGATGTTCCTGATACCGTGGGTGCTCCTATTACCGTGATAACGAAGACAAGCACCCGGACGTATCTGGAGAGAAAGTAATAACGACGCCCGAATAGAAAGAAAATGGCGTAAAAAGCGAGAAAAAAAACCAGCAACGAGAGCCCAGTAAAAACTCCGTAGAGTTGGGTAGGAAAAAAAAAATGAACAAAGACCCGTTACACAGTGTGTCCGAGACTGTGCGAAAAAGGAGAGTGTAAAAAAAGGTGAGGACGGGAGAGAAAAGTACAGAGTGAGGATGGCCGAAGCAGTGGCCCGCGGGCCTCGTATCCGAACATGCCCTTTGTTGCCCGCTGCACATCGGGCTCAGGAGGAAAGAAAAAGACAGAGGGGTGCGAGTCCAGGCGAAACTCACCGGGTCCACCCTTTTACATCCCCTCTCTCCTCACCTTCCGCCAAAAGTGAGACGGAAAGAGATCTAAAGAGGACAGAGGGGTGAATTTTCCACACAGCAGTGTATGTATAGAAAGCCTGGGAAATATTCTCCAGAGCTCCAAGAAATTTATTGTAATACTTTTCAAGAAAACGTGGAAGTCCATATTTTTTGCCTTTGACGAAATTGGAATATTGACCCTTCCGGGTCAGTAAATCATTACTGATCCACACAGGTCAAACGTGATTTGCGACTCTGCAGTGTTTCAAGAATTCCATGATTTTTCAATAAATCTTGTGTCATAATTTTTTGAAAAATATTAAAGATTTCCGAGCCTTATAAAAAATTTAATTTCAGATGGTGAAATGAATGAACTCTGAAATTCCTACAGAATTAAACTAATAGATCTCTCATAAAAAAAAGGAAAATATAATTTCCTGACTTTAAGATGTAATTGAATTACCCAGATTTGTACCAGACTCAATAAATTGAAACTCAAATGTGACAGACTGCATAGTCTTTATTGCTAACCAAAACGGCAGAGCCTAGATTTTTTCAACCCAGTGTTGTACATACTCTCGCCCCTGCGAAATATTTTTCAGAGGTGCAAGGAATTCATCGTAATACCCTCCAAGAAGGGGTTGGCCTCTGCCAAAGGGAAGAGGGGCAGGTGGAGGGGGGGGGGGGGGGCCTCGATGAGAGGAGGGAGGAGTGAAGTGAGAACGAGAAAACGACGGGTAACGGAGAAAGATGAAAAAAGTAAAAAAAGAACGTTAAAGAAAAAAAAACCTCCACAGGATGAGGAAAGAGCGAGAAGTGGGAAGAGGGTGAAGCGTTGCCGGGAAGAGCCGGCGAAAAAAGAGTGCAGGAGAGAAAAATTTCTGGAGTGGGAGAGGAGATCGCGCACACTCGCGTTTTCGTACACTTTTTTCCCTTCCCTCTTCTTTTTTTTACATTCTCCTCCTTGGTTTTTTTCCACTTTACCTTTACTACCCACCCGTTTTACCCTCTCCGAGGGGTACACCGGTGCGTTGGATTCGGTTACTTGGGGTCTCACCCTCCCCCGCCCCCACCCCCCTCCCTCCTAACTCTCCCTTCCTCCGCCGCCCTTTTCGGATCCCAAACGTCTCTTTCTCTTTTTCTCTTGCTCCCGCTTCGAGCCACCGCCCCGCTCCTGCCATCTACTCACTTTTTTTTCTCCTCTTCCATCTCACCCCCTAGAAACGTTGCGGGGCCGCCTCGGAGCGGCGCGGTGGGTACTTGTCGTTTTTTTTAACGAAGGATCCGCTCAATACCTCGGCTGTCATAACCTCCCGGTCTGCCCAACCCTCTACCCTTCGCCCCCCTCCCGCCGAGCGACCTCCGCCACCTTCCTCCGTTTCACCTCAACTCGTGGGCTATATATCCCATCCAACTTTTTTTCACTCCCTCCCTCTCGCTCTCTCCCTTTCTCTGTTTTTTACCCATCCCTCAACGCGCTCATTCCTCTTTCCCAGTTTTTTAACGTTTTCGTTCGACGTTTCCCTGGGTCCCGCGGGTGAGGAGAGGAAAGGGGGTGGGAGGACGGAGGGCCGCAGGAGGGGAGTTCCTTTCTTTTTTACTCTGGCAACGAACGCCTGGACCGGGGAGGCTGGGTAAGGAAGGGGTAGTGCATTTCGTCGTTACTTTGTTTTACGTGTTTCCTCCCTTACGTTATGGCTGGATCCCCCTGTGCTGCTTTTTTTTTGGGTTTTTTGCGCTGAAGGTTTTTTAGGAGTTGAGTTCGGTAGGCGGGGGTGGCATTTTTTATTTAAATCGCTGAGAGTGGGGGGAAGAGCTATTGGATTTGAGAGCTATGATGGCGAGAAATTTTTCAATATTTTAGAAATTGATATTGTTTTTTAGGGGCTTATGAAGAGGGAAATCGAAATTTGGGTTCTCTGATCTCATTTTGAGACGCGCCGCGGTTTTCTTGCTTTGCGAGACTTTGAAATGCCTCACGTTGCGATTTTTCTGTTTCAATTTTACATTTTAGAAAGTTAAGACTCTTTGAAGGCTGAATTTTAAACAGAAAAATGTCATTTGACATCAGAAAATCGTCATTGGTGGTTTCTAAATCTTTTATGTGAAAGGTAAAATCTTAATTTAAACCTTCTTAACGTTTTGAGTTGTGACTTTCGAAAATTGCTAATTGGGTGTTTAAAAATCTCAAGTTAAGATGTTCAGAGAATATTCAAAGTGTTCGATGTAACTCTTACATTTTTGTAGCCATCCGTTTTCTGGTTGTGCGTATTGTTTTTAGCTCCACAAATGAAGAAAATGTTTTCATTCGTAATTGACTTTGTTTTGTAAATTATTCGTATGTCTTCTTTTGACAATATTGAATGGAAGTTTTCACCATTTTCAAGTGTTATCCGCAACGGATGTTTTGAAAAAACAATGTGTATATGCACAGACGGAAATTACGGAAATTGTTTACAAGTCTTTGCTAAAAACGTAATTATTCCTCAAAACCGAGAACAGTTGAATGATTAGGGTGTCGCCATTTGGAAGCAGAAAGCATATTTTTTCGCGTGCTTGAATTTTTCATTCACAACTTTGATTAACAAAAAATATCAATTACAATTTTCCACTGTCCCATGTATCCGGGCTCTACTCCTTCGTTGCACCCGTGCAACTCAACCTCTAGATCACGTGTAGCGACGAGAGCCCGTGGCAGTTGACCGAGCCTACGATGTCAGTGTTACGACTCGTCTCCTGACCCTGTTTCCCCCACTCCCACCCCACCGCTCCCACTCGACTCGACGTACACCTCGCACATTCCGCACTCCATCAATTGTCTCCGGGAAAATGTCAAACAGATCGATACATTTTCATCAGAAACTGGTGACAATTGAGTCCCGTGTGAACACATGATTTTTTCGTGACAGGAGAAAATTTCATTTTCGCGACGCGACGAGACAGCAAAAATTGAGGAAAACATTGAAATCCGGTTTCTAGGCTTCCACTGGCAAAATTCCGTGTCAAAGACTCACTGAGCTCTCAGTTTCTCTCTACTATACTTGCTGAAGCAACAGTTCGCCTAGTCTCTCTCTCCTCTCTCCCTCTCCTTCCTTTACCCGGAGTAGTGGTGCACACTATGACTCGATCTACGCTTTACTCCCGCCCGTCGAGCTCGTATCCTTCTTTACCTCCACTCTCAGCGCATTGACTAGTTACCAAAGCGCTTCTCCGGGTAGTTTGAGGTTCTACTGAATTTCGGCTAGCTTCTCACCGAGGTCGCAAACGTAAAGGGGATGATGTCCGTGATACTTCAGACACCATTACACTCAATTTCAAAGTTCAAATTTTTTTTTAGGAAATTTTTTTATCCCAGTTAATGTTCGCCGTAATTTCAGGAGACTTTGTTGTTAAAAATTGACTATTTGGCGCAGAAATCAATGGAGACATCAATTGAATTTTCAGTTTTCCACAATAATTAGAAATCATGAATATCAAGAGAAATATATTTTTGAATTGTTAAAGATTCAGTCTTTTCAAAAATTATAATATTCTTCTGGACATTCAATTCCTCCAAATTTTCAATGAAAACATTACTGAAGTTTTGTCAAATTTGACAAAGTTTGGATTCCGGAAAAAAAGTCAATTCTATGCCATAGATGCCTAGAATCGCGGAATTCGGGCCCTGTGATATAAAATTCTGTATACAACACGCGTGTTTTGGATTTTCTTGCTTGTGGCATTGTAGCATTCACCGTCGGCTCGTCCCACGAGCAAGAAAATCCAAAACGCACTGATTGCATAATATACTATTTAATATTTAGATTGCTATTTATTTGATGTATACGATGATAGAAATTCATTCCGTATTAAAACCTTTCAAATGCACTATTTCTTTGGCTATACAAACAACTTCCTCTCCGGATGAATCATTTGAACCCAACAATGTGTATTTCAAAATCCTCCCGGTGCATTGAAATATCTGATATCGAGAAGACTAGAAACCTCCGCTTTTGATGATCCGTTTGCCGAGGAACAGAAGACGACTCACTGACTGTTCAATGTTTGACTGAACGCGTGACTGACTAGTGTAACTTCTAACCCACCACCTCACACACCAGATATCCGCATCGCAAAATCACACATACAGTGTACATCATATCTAATTCTCAACGCGAGTGAACACAGACTGCAAGCTCAGATTTCTCAAGAGGATTATTCCAGCCCTTTCAACTAATCGCGGTTAAACGTGTAATTAAAGTTACACAAATTACGAGGATTCCCTTGGCTTGTTATTGCGAAACGTCAATAGGAATTAAATATAGTTATTAAGTGGAGAAATAAAGAATTCCCTTTGATCTTTTGAATTTCAATTCCAAGACGCATTCATTCTCAATTAAAGTGATATGTGTTTTTCCGTTAATTCATTTCTATGAAATGTAAGCGAAGTTTTTTCCTCCGGTTTTCCATAACCAATTACACAAACTGGCATACTGACAGAAAAGAATTTCAATTTCGAGGAAAATAAACTCATAATTTATCGAAGAGTGATAGGGGAGGGCGGGGCAAAATGGACAGTGGGGGCAAAATGGACACCCCTAAAAAAATTATTTCTCTTATTTATTTTTTTCCCCTCAAATACTTGAACGAACATCATATTGAATGATTCTAACGGAATCGGAGTACAATGGAATTAAGGGCCGGGTGTAATAC
>JAPYZN010000896.1:0-37641 GCA_030522865.1 Psyttalia lounsburyi
ATACCAATATACAATTAAATTTTCGTATTAATCAATATTCATCAGAATATAACAAAATGAAATGTCATTTGAGTTATCGAGGATTGAACCAGCCTTCGTTGAGCCTGAACTATTTAGCCTTAACATTTATAACCTCAACAAACCTTGAAATAACCCTGAGAAAAGCCCTCCTAAGTTACCCTCGATTTCAGGCTGCCGTAAACGCCCGAATCAAGCCTGTTTCAGGCCTGAAATACTCAGCCTTGGGGAATCAAGACTCAAACAGGCTTGTTTCCGTTGTCAGCCTTCGTCATTCCTACCTGGGTGACTACAAAAATTAGTACAGTAATTAGTAATACTCTCATAGCCGGAACTTAATATGGAAATATTTTTAAATATAACAACAAAACAACAAAAATACAGATTTTAATATTATTAGAGTTCTAGATTTTGAGCTATTTTTAAAGGAAACCTTGAAGTTACGAATAAATGAATAGAAAACAAATCTTTGTCAAGATTTTTACTTGTTTGTTTTTTTTTCATTTCGTGACTTGGTAATCTTTTTTTTTTGTCATTGCATGTTATGGGAGTATTTCCGTGTTAACGTTTGTATTTGATTAGTTCCCAGACTTTAGGCAAGCCAGAATGTTTCATTAACAAATTATTGTGCCTCCGACTGCTTCTCTTGGAACTAAATCCTCCTCTCCACAACATAATGCGGTCATAATTGCACAAAGTAGTTTGGAATACAAACATAAATGAAGACAATCTTCACATGACATGCACCGTCAATTGAAAGTCTCATGGAATTTCCAAAATTTGACTAATAAACAAACGAAAATTCTGCAATTAACAGCATTTTTCAATTAGAACATGAATATTCAGTCCCAAATTTCGGCCAATTTGTAATTAACTGACAATTGAAGAATATATTCATCTCAGGTTTTTAAATTTCCATTAATTCCCTAAAATTTGTCACTTTAAATTTTCCGAAAAATGTATTAAAATTTACATAGAATTATAATGCGAAAAAATGTCTAACGAGCGTAACGACAAATCCAGCCAGAAATTTTTAATAGGGCATATGTATTTCTCTAGGTACAGAAATGTTGAGCCTTTGGCAAATTTTCCGTGTCGAAATAGTCGAAATAATGCTCTTTTATGTACAGACTTACTACGAACGCGTATATAAATTCTAGGAAAGAGACAAAAATTCAAAAGAAAAAAAATATCTGTCAATTGTTTTACTATTTCCCTTTGTCCTCAGAATGGAAAGTTTTCCCCTGAAAAGTGAGGTCCAGTAAAATAAAATACTCGCGTTATATCCGCAAGTTTTATCCCCCGGAGGGACCTAATATTTTTTTCTTACGATTCTTTTTAAAAACTTTTTGATGTCACCAGTAAAGCCGGATGATTCTCCCGAATGCATTCTCGTGAAATTCAACCCAAAGTATCAATCCCCGAAAATTCGATAAAACCCGTTTCTCCAAGTTTTCAGGATTACAGTTCCTCGGAGTAAGAACTCTCCTTTACCGACCATCGGCTCTGCGGATTCCTCGAGTCATTAAAATTGAATGGCGGCGACTGAAGAAAGAAATAAATCCAATGAACGAGGTGCAATGAATTCACTCTCTTTTTCCTCTTCCTTTTCCTTTGCCTCATCTCACCGCCATGGAAATGGGCGCCCGGGATATATTAAATGAACGATAAGCGAAAATTACGATGGGGCGAGAAAGGGCACAAAGTTTCGATTGGACTCAATCTAAAGTTACCCACGAAGTTAGCCGTCGGCTATCTTTCATCCTCGTGTGTCGATCTCTGGACGTCAACCCCCGTAACATTCAGGACTTTCGCCACCTGTTTCATTTTATCATCCTGCCCATCCCCCAACTGCCAGCACTCAAGCCACTCTCCTTTCCCAGCGTTTTAATCCTTTTGAGCTCTATTCAATTTTCGCACTAGTTTGAAGATTTAATTAGCGAAGTCATTAATTTTTCCATTGATTAAATTGTAATTGAAAACACGAACAAAAATTATGCGAATAATTTACTGCATAAAGAAAGTGCTGAGGAAAGGAAATTACTCTCTAAAGATTTTTATTGGAAATTGTACTGGGAAAAAAAGGGCAATTGAGAGGTCAAATTGAAACATTAAAGGGGTGCCTTGGAGAAATTTGCACGGTTTCAGATGCTGAAAATGAATTGCTACCTCTTGCTTCCGAATGGAAGCTTTGTAATCAGTCAAATGCAATTTTTTTATTTTTTAGCCTATTTGATGCAACGCGCCCGAAAATGTATGTGAAACGTATGTGTGTGTGTATGTATGAAATTTTTCTTTCGATTTTTATCGATTGGTCGGCAATGAATCGAGGGAATTGAATTTTTTTTCAAAATGTAAGTATTACTGGGGCCTATCTATAACCGTTGATTAAAATGCAATTCATTGATTGATTGTTTTTCTGTTTGAATTTTTTCAAAAATTTTTTTTTACTATAGCTAAAAAAATGTTTGAAATTAATTAAATGACGACTGAAAAAAATTATTCCTGTGTTCCCTTGACCTAGTTCGAACATGAAGCTGATAGTAATAATTGTTATTTCAATTTTTTTGAAAATTCGTTTTTTTCTGTTTTTTTTTCCTGTTTTATTGATGTTTTTGTACATTAGGCTTCCAATGGATTCAATAATAAATTAAAATTTTTCTATAGATACCAGTATGTTTTAGTTGAAGGTTGGTTATGATAACCGCATTCATGAATTTGCTTTTCATGATAATATTTGGAAGTTTTCATCAATGTTTCCTTCACAGGTGCATTTTTGATGACTTCCTCAAATGCTAGAATTTGAATCTATCCAGTTGTGCATGAATATAATGTTTTTAATGAAATTCACGCGAAATTTGAGTTGTTGTGAAACATGCGATATAGATAATAATATATGAAGTGCCTATTGCTAATTTATTAGCAAAGAAAACTATACTATATCCGATGCCAGAGCAATTTCCCACTTGTTTTATTCTAATTATCGTTCTTGTCCGAACGTCTGGATATTTTCATGAAAGATGTCAAAGTTCGCCACTCATTATCATCCATCAACACATTCTGAATAAATAGGGTTCAAAAAATATCCATAAGCATTCAAAATTTCGAAAACTGGAATTTACTGTTCCAATAATGAAGGAATTTCCTACGATTTTCTACGTTTTAAACCTTCGAAACGTCAGTTGACGAAGTTCAATATGTATGAAAATGATTTCCCAAATAGTGCCATATCTTGTCCTAGAAAAATCACAACAACACAGAAGGCTATCACGTTTTTTTCGTACAAGTTGACAAATTTTTTCATGTCATTCCCCCCTCGAATGATGGAGCTCCCTTTGTAACTTGATTCTCCGCTTCGAGTCTCTCCGATGTCATGAGCTCACATGATGACAAGCGACTCACATCCTGTGCCATAACAGCTGACGATTTTTCGTGATCAAGATAATACCCATGGCCACATAAAACCCATGGCCACTGTATCACACATCGTTTGAGATCTATCGCCAGAGCTTTCTCATCTTGCGCGCACGTCAGCTGAAGTTGGAAGTCAGGAGGACCATCTCCGATCCGCCACCATGGTGCAGAATTGATGTCCGTATTGAAGACCGCTGCATCCTACTCACCAGCATGCAGACAATTTCGAAGTATTTAACAGCCTCAATATTTCTCAGACAATTTCTGAAGAATTTAACAGCCTGAATCGCTGCCACACACTTCCACGTTAACGATTTCCCTGAGTACCCACTTAGTATTCCCGTGTGCATGCTTTGTAAATTTTTCATAAATTTTGTACTACCAGCGAATCGAAAAACGTGACCCGAATCGATGCCAGATATTCCAATTGATGCTTTCCGCAAATTTTCTCATACACTCTTCAGAGCAGTGGTATCTCATCTGATTCAGGGTATGGTGACCAATTGTTTCTCTTGTACTCACGTAGGACTCGATCATCTTCTTGTCATCAAGTCAAAGTTGTCCCAAGCGTACTTGAAGAAATGGAGGATTTTATTGAGAAGATTGGTATGTTGGTCTGCCTCCACGTATCTTGCAGCCATTCCAACATGCCTATTTACTCTCATTTTTGTGTATTCGTTAGTCATAAATCCAGTTTATTTTTCTCCAAATTTTAGTTCTCTGGATGTATCGGTTGAATGCGACACAGAAGACTATTCCAAAGCATACTCGCAATGGCCGCTTTCTTCGAAACTCATTTACAACAGCTTCAGTTCTTCAATTTTCTCTATCCCACAAATTTTCAAAGAATACAAAATATTCAATAGTCACCAGCCAAGGAACTTTCATCCCAAATATACAACTCAAGGCCTTGTCCTAGCTCGGTGCGCTATGTCTAATATAAAAGGAGTCAAACCCTATTACTGTCTTCCGATCCGGAAAAAGACATACATAGTCCCACTTACCGCCCACTCAAGCTTTTCTTAACCAATAAAAAAAATTGAACTACCAACTTACCATACCTACTTTTGAAACCAACCGATTTCATTGAGTAAATATTTTTCAAATCTGTAAGCCAAAGAAACAGATATTTTACTTTGTAATCAACGCTATCCTTATTCTGTAAGCAGTAGTGAAGAAATCAATTGTTGTAAGAAGAATAATCCTTAACAAAACAAGAATCACTCAGGTAAACAAAGAGAAGCTTCAATTGGCAACAACTATCAATTACCAATCATAATCGCATTCTGCAATAAATAAACATAAATAGCATGATACCAGATCGTATGACCTTAGCGGTCTTTTACCAACTCGTCCCTGTAACTCCGCTCAACCCCAGCCAAATTCCCTACGCACACTTCCCTCTAGCTAACTTAGAACTGACTTCACAAACTACGAGTTTGGTTTCCGGCAATGAAAAATCTTTTCCATCACTGAGAGTTAAACTTGCGCTGCTTCTGTGACGCTGTTCCAATTACTTTACCACCTGTCCAGTCCCAAATCCTCCAAATCGTTTTAATGCTTCGTAAAACCTTTTCCCGATTTACTGTTATCGGACCCAGAAAATTTTTTAAAGACACATTTCTACGAAACCTTCAATTAGACAACATCCCCATCTCTGAATAATCCTCAGGATACAACTTCTCCCTCAACTCCGAAAACCCAACCCTCCAGGGACATTCCTCTACCCAATTATGCAATCCCTCACCTTGGGCCTTACTCCCACCAACAATTCTTTTCTCTACGGTCCACCTACCATCCACCCTCTGAGAACATTAACTGAAAACTGAGAGTATTCCTCTTCAATTAGAATTGTTTCAACAAGCTTAGTAGCATCTCTTACATCTCTTGTAAGGAAGATTTCCATAGTGTATAAAACTGTACTTGCGTTCCAAGTCTTATCTAGAATAAAGATTTCGTGTTCATTGAAGTTAATTATCTTCTTCAAAAGTTAATTATCTTCTTCAACCCGGAATTCAACAACGCTTTGTTCCTGGAGTCAACTCTCTGATCGCTAGATCAAAGGCGTTCTCCTTACATCCTGTTGTATTCCTCCTTAATTACAATTGTTTCAACAAGCTTAGAAGTAACATCTCTTGCAATGAAGATTTCCATAGTGTATAAAACTGTACTTGCGTTCCAAGTCTTATCTAGAATAAAGATTTCGTGTTCATTGAAGTTAATTATCTTCTTCAAACCGGACCCAACGGTCTGACAGCTAGATCAAAGACGTTCTCCTTCCACCCTGTAGTATTTTTCTTTTAAAAAATCCCGCCATTCCCCACTACCAAAACCATCAGTTTCTTTTTCTTTCAAACCAAAACTCCGCCACATGGAGTCATCATATGCCTTCCGTTAACTCCACTAAATATAACATCACGACAAATTAAACTCCGACAGCACCCACACAGTTTCCATTTCATTTGGTTAACTCTAATATTACGGATAATACGGCCACAATAATCATCCCGTAAAGGTTACCTACGTAACCAGCAGAACAGCGTTGTGATGTTTTGCTGCACAATCGAGTGAGTTGGTGTAGACGGTATAGAGTGGTTAAGTTTCGTGCATTTCGATAAGCGTCTAGATGAGTCTTGGACTCAGGAAGCATAAAACCATAAGGAAAGACGATGGCCCATTTGCCTCGTACCGGGGATGCCGGTGGGGGCATTGAGTGAACGAAGAAAAGGGGTTTGTGAGTGGAAATCACCCTGAGGGGTCTTTCTTCTCTCTTATATGGTGGGACAAGGCCGCGAGGATGCTGGGATAGGTATCTTAACGATCGTGTCTGAGGCGAGATACATTGGGCGTGAAATAAGGTGCCTTTGTTAGGAGAGTCTCGAGGTGGGAGGAGGAAGGAATGCTTTCCTTCGGAATACCCACGAGCACAACTATTCAACCCTTAACGCCCATCGCCTCTTTCACGCTTCTCGCTTCTATATACACCTTTTTATATTTTTATTTTGTCCCTTTTGTTCCCATTTCTTATAGCAGTGGTGACAGAATTCATGTCGTGAATGCAAATACAGGGAAATAAATTAAATTTAGGTGATCGGTTGAGGAATTACGCTTTTCACTTTTCAGAAAACACTTTTTTTTCTCACAGATCGTGTGAGTCCTTGCCTTCGCCTCGGAGCGACAATTTCACGCTCAAAAAAATTCTGCCTTACTCGTGACGAAATATAGAATTTGTTTTATTTTTCCAGTCAGTTCAACTATAGAGAAGATAATAAAATCATTCGGGGTGGAAATAAAAACGGGAATATCGTTGAAGCTAGCAGTGACCAAGTAAGCCCTTCTCATATGCGGACGTTGATATAGGGCTGAAATGTACCTGATGTAATTATATGAGGGATATTATGAATAAAATCCGGAGGAATCAAGTGAAACCGTAAATATGCATGTCAGGATAATAACGGTGAGTTAGTCAGTCAATTGTCAGAATTACGTTTCGAGAATATTCCTCGAATATCTGTTTAGCATTTTTCCCCCACTCTTTCAATCAATTAATCATACGTTTCATATTCTCATGGCATGCTTATTTTTACAGATCAGGAAAAACGAAAAACACAAAATAGTATATTGTAGTATATTGTAGTAAAGCGAAGCTTTACGCACGAGTTTCACTTTACGCACGATTTCTGACTTTTACGCACACTGTGCGGAAAAGTACCACTTTAGGCATGAAAACCGGTACCGAAAAGTGAACTTTTTGGGCAGGTATTGCAAAAAAACTAATTTCAATTCGAGATAGAGATGTTACGATCTTAAATTAAAACTTATAAACAGAGTTGTGTAAAAATTTTAAGTAAATTTTGAAATTTTCTGCTTGAGACGTTGCAGTGTCTGAATTTGAGGGCTGATAATTGCAATTTGAGGGTTGACATTTTTAACGTTAATTTTTCAAACAACTCAAATGGAGAATTTCAAATGTTTCATTACTCGACATTACTCCAAATCTGAATTTGATCTTTTTGCATATTTTAAGTTCAGACTTAAACAATGTTCCCTTTGAGGTTGGAGAATCTGAATTTAAATCTTTTAATGGTCTCAAATGAAAATTTCGGATGTCTGAAATTCAGATTTTCAAGCCTCTGTTTAAACATTTGATAATCTTCAGATGAGATTTTCGACGATCTCAATTTATAGTCTTCAGAATTACAAACCAGGTTTTTTTTCGAAGGAATCAAGTCCTTCGAATGTTTGTATCATAAGTGGCCAACAATTCCATAGAGTCTGTTTTACCGTGGTTCCCTCTAATTCTTGCTCGAAAACGTGCCGAATACTCATCACTGACAATGAATGCCTGTCACGTTCTCATCCAGTGATCCGAAGTCGTCCCGTACTCTTCATCCTACCCGAAATAGCCAATATGAGAGACAATACTCTCAGAAACATCCCCCGAAAAAAATGATATTTGTATTCCTGTTGGTGGGTTATACCTGTCGCTACACACAGGAAAGAGAGAAAAAGAATGAAAATTTGTAATTTGTATTCCCATGAGATTGGGTCCCAGGAGGATGCTGCACACATGTTTCACACACTGGTTTTCTTGAATGAGCGAAACGTCACATTTTTTTCGTTTACCTATCGTCTCTTTTCGGTGAAAAAATTCAATGGTTGGTTGTCAAAAAAAAAATCGTCGAGGTGAATACCGGATTTCGGTCCAAATAAATTGATTCACGATTGGAGAAAGATGAAATTGTATTTTTATGCAAATTTTTTCCTTTTTCTACTCGTCTTGTTCGATAAATCCCATTAGCTCTGCGACTCTAACGACGTTTACGGGGGGTTCTTTATCCCTTTGTAACGCCCTTTATATTTTCGTTACCAGGAAATTGCCATTATTGAAGGTTAAGGGAGCGATTTGCAATATCATTAAGGGGATATTCTGGTAAAATTTCTAAGTCCCGGACTATTGAAATGAGATTATTCATACGTTGAGGAAACGTACGTTCTAGAAAAAAATGTAGGAAAATTATTGCAACGATATATTTTATTTTTTCAATCCTATCAATAGTATATCAGAACAACCAATAAAACCTACACTTGTGGACAAAAAGACGTAAGATATTTATCATTTTACTTATAAAAATATAATTATTGCTAAATAAACTTATATATTTCTAACAATTTATTTTTAGACATATAATACTTTAAATGCAAATTTTCTTTTAATTTCAATTAACCATTTTTTTGAATGCGTATTCGAGAAAAGAAATTTTATTCTTTTCTACCCATGAAATTGTGTTCGAATGAAAATTTATAGTGAGATTTTATGTAGAAATTTTAGTCATTTATTTGCCTGAAGGCGCGATTTTATTCTGCATAAATTGATTTGCGATTGGAGAAAAATGAAATTGTATTTTTTATTCAAATTTTTTTTTCCTTTTTCTTCCCCTGTTGTTCAATAAATTCCATCAGTTGAACAACTCTAACAGCGTCGATCGGAGGTATTTTATCCCTTTGTAGTGTCCTTTATATTTCCGTTATGAGAAAATTTCCATTATTGAAGTTTAAGGAAACGCTTTGCAGTATCATCAAAGGGAGGTTATGGTAAAATTTCTAAGTCGTGGATTTTTTTGGTTGACCTATCAATAATAACTTTTTATAAATCGATATATATGTATATTTTTATTTTTTTCAGAGAAGAACAGATTTATCGGTTTCAAATCTACCACGTTATAAACGTTTGATGTTCATTTATTAACAAAACTATCTCTATCGGCTTAAACTGACCGCTAATACTCAATTTGAATTTATAAATTCCGAGGAAACTTTGAGAAACTCCTCGGGTTGCTGCAGGTGCGGCCAGTGGCTGGCACCCTTGATGGATATGAATTCAGCATTTGGAAATAACTTTCTGATCGGTTCAAAGTGCTCGCTCCTCAGCCAATCACTGTTAGCTCCTCTGATAAACAACACTGGCTTTGTGAAGGGATTTGCTAATAATTCTGGAACTAATGCTGGAAATTCGGTTAGATATTTCGTAGAATCTCTCACTATCACCGGAAGGTTTACCATCCACTTGAAAAGACCGGGGGATTCTTCCTTCACATTTGCTATCAAAAAATTTCGAATTTTGGAAGACTCAATCGTACGAGACAAAATATTATCTGCATGATTTCTCGCCTGAAAGGATTTGTTTATTTATTCAGTTGATATTCGTGTTATTCATTTAGTTAATATATAATATTTTCAGTTAACATTCTTTGAATAACAGATTAGATATCACAAAATTTCATACGAAAGGCCAGGTAATTTTATAGACAATTGTCGACATTCTTGGAAAGTACTATTAACCATGGTATTACAGGGCATTTTTCTTAATTTAGCAATTCAAATTTTATTGTAAAAATCAGTAGGACTTGTTTGTCTATAACATTTTTTAGAGGCTTTCGTTTGAATTTGTTTTAATTCACGAAACTAGAATGGCTTTTATGAATATACGTAATAATTAATTACTATACCTCAGAGAGAGTCCGTATTCCTCTGAAGTTCATAGGACTCATTGCTTTTATGTTTTCCAATGCATCGTAGGCTATAGGACACGTGTAAACTGGATTCGCGTCAATGGCGATCAGTTTTTCCGTCAAATGGGGGTATTTTAGGGCTGAGAACGCTGCGGTTAATCCACCCATACTGTGTCCTACCATTACACTCTGATTTAACTTAAAATTCTCACATAAATATTGCACATCGTTTGACATCGCTGGATACGATAACTCGGGAGCGTGGGGTGACTCTCCATGATTTCTCAGATCAACTGCGATTGTTGTTCTCTTTGTCAATAGGTTCAGAGCTTTTGATAACGGTTTAAGAGTACTCTTGGAGTCCAAAAGTCCGTGGATCACGAGTATTGGAGATTTTTCGGATTTCTACAAGGTAGATTTAGGGTAAATTTATTTTTCCCACAATTTCCGATTGGTAATGAATGAAATCATGGACCCCTTTCGGCTAGCGCTCGAAAACACGAGATAATTTTGTTTTCAAAATCGTCAAAATCATAGTTAACTAAAATTACTAGAAATCAACTCGAGCCATCCATTATTTTATTTAAATTCTTACAAAATTTGAGGAAGTTAATAAACCCGTATAACCCATATAAAAATTCATTTCACTAGATGAGAAACCATATTTGGAACCTCAATAATTCCATCAATTTTCTTTTTCTTTTAATCGACTTGCTCTTTTTATAGACTCAAAACTTTTAATTAACAATGCCCTGAATCTCATTATTTCCTACCTACAATAATTAATTGGGGTCGCTTACCTCTTTTGGAGTTTTCTGATCGTAACAAGTATACGACAGCTTCACTGGAGAATTATTGATGGTACACAAATTTCTAGAGAACCCCTGTACAATCCTCCCTGCTTTCAAAATGATATTCTTAATCATCATGAATTACTAAAATTGTTAATGACCACTTGAGAAACAGAAAGCGTGAGGTATTGACTAATGCATCTACAATATACTAATTCTCAGAATGAACTAACGAATATTTAATGTCTAATTCTGACTCTTCATCTCCGCCTCTCTGCACCTGACTGTTCCTCGGTGGGGGTAGACGTACCATCGTAACGTCACCCGCTGTAGTCAATATAGGAAATATCATCTTGGCCTGATAAGCGACTGATAAGTACTGATCCTGAATCCGCTAAGCCTGGACTAGGTCTGAAATGATCCTCATTTTAGACTGCAGGGAACGATGAAATTAAGTTTGCCCTAGGTCTGGGTCAGTGAGCCTGGCCAAACCTAGACTGAGATAGGCTTGTGCTCATCGTCAGCATTTGTGATTCTTACCTGGGAAATCATGAAGAAAAGTCCTGAGAGGATGTGGTCACGTGGTATTAGGAGGAAATACTAGTCTTGGTTGGTTATTCATGTTCCCATTCAGTTTAGAATGAAATTCTTAATGTTTGTCTTTCCTGATTTTTTAGTTAATAGTAAAAATGATGGTAAAGTTGATTTTTTTGTCTCTAGTGATCTAAACCAATGAATATAGTTACCGTTTTTTACGTTCGTAACCGCTTTCCTGCGTTGAACGGAAAATGGAACATTCCCTTTATGGTACAGGCTCTCTCTATGAGGTTGGCTAACGTAATGATACTTTAACAGAATATCAAGTCTTACTTTTTGCGTTGTTTGTTTTTAGAACTTAGGGGGAAAGGAATTAAAAAAATTACATCCATCACAAGAAAAAAAGGTTATGGAATACGGAAGATTCTGCTGGCCGGATGAAGAATACCGAGAGGGAATTCTGTGAGGATCTTATGGGAAACAACGTAGTTTCGATTGAATGTTAATAGGTCTTATACGAATATTTAGAAACGAGTTTTTTTTCGAGGGTTTTCGATGAATCGAATCGTAGTCTGCACTACCCACTTTCGTCATTAAAAACTTCTTGTTAATTTTATATTGAGAGTAATCCTGGAACCCTCATACTTATTCTGAATCCCATCCAATAATATCCTGTGATGTTACCTCAACGTGGAGCGCTAATTAGATTCCTTCTTTGATGTGCCGTCTGAAATAAGGAGATGACGATATTTCTTTACTTTGAATTAATAGCGATTGAAATCGTACTCCAGAAGTGTCTGAAAGTTTTCGTTTTTCCATGAATGCAGTATTTATTTACTACGAAAGTCTTATGCATGATTTATTACGTCAACTATTCAAGAAAACAATAGTTTAAGGTATGTTATTATCACCTGTGACTAACGAGATTGCCTTTGGCCAGTGATTAATACTTCATGGAATTCAGATATCATTTACTTCATAGCTTCAAATTCATGACCCAAACAATTTACAGTGACTCGCTTATCAATTACTCGTACAATTTTTGACAATAGAATTACCATAGAAATTTCTACATATGGACGGATGAATGCATCTTCATTGGAATTATTCATAGAATTATTATTCATTTCTGGTTAACTATGTAATTATAATTCTTAGATAGATATCGTGATAAACATTATAAAAATTCAGACCATTAGGGACCGCATGTGAAGCCGTGAAATACTCAAGGTGGTGTTTTTCCTCTAGGTATTTTCATTTGATACGTACTTTGCTTTTTAATTCGAAAATGAAAATGAATATAACTTCTTCTATAATGTATTAACTTACTGTATAGAAGAAGTTACTACATAATTGGCTCAAAAACGAATATAAAAAGTTATTAAATATCACAAAAGGATTTTCCACGAACTGTTGCGGTAAATACCCCAAACTTTGAATTTCACGGTAGTCTTTTATCGTGTAGGCTTTTATGATAAAAATGATATATGAGGCATTTTTCCTCAATCCAGACAGCCTTTTTTTCGTAATATTAAGACTAGGATTGGAGCCCGGAAACTCAAAGATTTTCATCATTACCGTTATTTTCGTTGGCGTGTTTGTATTTTTCTGACAGAGAGTAAGGGATGAAACGTGCGCTAATCGATCGAGAAACTAATCCTCCATCGAAAACCCTTGATTCCATCCCTTAACACCGATCGTGTCCAGTGGACAATACGTCGACAATGAAAAGATAGAATAACTCGATGTTTTGCTTGTTTTAGAGTTTGACGCGTGTTCCGCCCGCGTGTGCACAGTTCTCAGATGTCCATTCAGACTTACGTGTTTATTTCATATTTCATCGATTTTTTGTATAGATAAGTACAAGAATTTAGAATTTATTTTAGAGATAATTACAAAAGATTAATTTTTTTACAGGAGATTAGAATTCAAAATGTTATTTTCAGTCAGATTTGGATTCTGTGTCAGAGTCGGTTTGGGGAACAGTTTTTTTGCAAAATTTCCTTTTTTTTATTGTTGTGTTTCTTCTTTGTACTATTTTTCACTTTCTTCATTTTTTCTTGCGAAGTTGACGGAAAAGAAATTATTTGATTCACTTGACATAACTCTTTTTTGGTCATTGTGTTATCATCAAATTTTTGCATGTCTTCAATAGAATTAACGGCGAAGTAAGGTGTATGTGCTGAAAAAAATCGCACATAATTAGCCTCTCTCCATTTGTTTCTAAAATTAACTACTTTTCAAGTAATTGTTACCATTTTTTCGTAATGTTCCCATAAGCTTCAAATGATCACCTTCAGTGAATGGACTGCGAGAACTCGGTTCTGAAATTAGAAATGTAGACGGTAATTTTGTATTGACTGTTATCAGCAAGGGTTCCAAAACATAAATTATTCGTTGGTTTTTTTTGTGATTCCCCATCATTTCGAAATTTTTTTTAAGTATGCAATAATATCTGCAAGAATTGATCGATCAACACATATAACAACACAACAGTATATATAAATAGGGAATTCTGTAAAAAAACAAAGTTCCTATACTATATAGTATAGTATAGTAAGCATAGGCAAAAAACGTTACCCTCTTTCTTATAATAAAGGGACTTTTGCATACTCTACACTGACCGAAAAACGTCCTTTTGGCTGGAAAATTAATTCTTGGTTCAAGAATATTTTTTACTATCACATAATTCTTGAGCCAAGGTTTTTGTCTTGTTGCTTAAGTATTGTTCATTGTCCAGTGAAAGAAAGTTATAAAGTTTTCTTTCCCTGGATAACGTGCACACTTTAGAGACAAGAGAAAAAGATAGGCTCAATAATTATGTGATAGTAAAACATATTCTTGAACCAAGAAGTAATTTTTCATCCAAAAGTACATTTTTCTGTCAGTGTAACATAATATCTAATTCGTCTAAATCCCATTATCTAATCAGGAGATCATGACTATAAATAATGCACCGTTTTGCCCCATCATGATCTCTCCCGTTTTTTTCCGCTCATTTTTCATACGAGCACACAACCCAACACACCCACACTCAACCGAAATAACCGCAAGTCTGCACCATTGCATTTTCCCGCAAGTCGTCGCAAAATGTCTGGGAAATACCAGAGGTCGATTACAAGTATAAACTCAAAGTAACAAAACGAGGGAAGGAAGTCTATCGGTATTGGACACGTATCGGATCGTTTTCTCGGACAATGAATTCCCCCGGTGAACTTTTCTCTTCCTTGCCCAGTGCATTTTCCCGTCAGAGGGTTTGATTGACACAAGAGAGCACCCAAGAGAGGGTAACACAAGGAGAATATATACCGTTAGAGTCAACGAAAAAGGAGGAACAGCGAATTGTGGCATTGGTTTGGGGCAGACGAGGAAAACGAGAAGGATGAGGTAAAAGGGATGGGAGCACACATTGATATTCCACCGAGTTGCCGGGATTTCATTTATATGCTAAACTCTGGCGAGGTCCGTGCATTTTTCGTTTGCGTTTAGGACTCGCGCGAGGCCAACAGCTGAGATTTGTGCTCCAGTGGTGAACAACAATTACTCTTGGTATTTCGGTGAACGAGTGGATCTAGCGAAGTGGGGAGTTACATTGGGGGATGAATTAGAAGATGAATTGATGTCAGAGGTAAATTGAATATAATTGCTTTTTTGGGGGCATGAGGAAGGTGAAGGTGAGACAGAAGGAATCTGGTGCTCTCGCGGAACAACAATCGCTCAAGAAAGACAAGACCAGACCCCAACCCTGAAAAATTCCTGGGTTCGATTCCCGGTCTGAAAATATCTGAATCTTTTCTTCAGTTATTTGTGGACTAAATAAATTGAGAAGGAATTCCCACCTACCAAAAATCCTTTCCATCCATTAATCCCACTGTCCTGCCTTAAAAAATGTGGAACGCATTCCCCTACCTAATTCTCAACTGTTGTAAAAATGTGGAACGCTTCACGATTTTACGTAGATTATTATTTTTCAATTTTTCAGAGTTGGGATTTTTTTTCCATCCCTAATTTCTACCATATTTCGAAAATTTCTAGCTGCCAAGTTTTTATCAATTAATCTCCTATTTTTTACCTCCATGTTTCAATTTTTTTTATTTTTTTCGGATTAGCAGAGGGAATTTTTATAAAAAACATCAATTTCTTGACGTTTTTGTCACCTCTCCGGTCCTATCATAAATTGTTTGAGGGCTCAAAAAGAAATTTTTCGCATTGAAAATTCAAAATCGTAATACTATTTTAACATTTATCACTCTGATTGTGCCGAACTAAAGGAAAGTCGTGGGAAAGAATGGGTATTAAAGAAATAACGATATTGTAGAAAATAGACGACTTTTCTATGGAACTTTTCGTTTAATTCGTATGAAACTATGCAATCCTGAATTAATTGTTTGTTTTATTTTCTGTTCTAGGTGAGTCTCACTATTAGTCAGAAGATTTGAGTCAATTATACGTAAGTAGATAATTCCTCTAGCACACTTGTTCACAACCTAAACCTGTCTGAAACTGAGACACGATTGCCCTTCTTTAATATTATACGCCCAAAGATTAGTATTCCAAATCATGAAGATATTAAATTATAATTCATATGAAATATTAAGGTTTATCTAAATTTTATTACTAAAAAGATTATGTAAATTATTTCTCGAGAAGAAGGAAGATGAAAAAAAATGCTCTTGAAAAAGATCGGGATATATCTTAAACTTACATCCATTATAGTTAAATAGTTTCTTTTGTAAGACTTTTGTCTATGTAAGATAGATCGATGTCTATGTCACTAACAATCCCAGTCAGCTCCATAATTATGATCAAAATAGTTGCATGTCAAGAGGCATGAACCACATGTTTATAAAAAATTATAATACGTTCAAAAGAATGTCAAACAAACAAATTAGTTTGCTTTCGCTCTTTTATCCCCAAAATCATTACCACTTAGTAATAAATTGTTAATCAAAGCTTATTATGGCGAGAAGAAGTCCATCAGAATACCAAAATCCACACAAATAGTATATTATGCAACATGTGCGTAATGGTGTTTTTGGCTCGTGGGAGGTTGTAACACGAGCCGAAGGCGAGTGTTATAATCCCACGAGCCAAAATTGTGCCTGTAATCCGCGATTAGAATCGCGATTAGAATCGCGTGATTACGGGCACCTATGGCATAAAGTTATTTTTCTGCCTACATGGACCGAAAGTGAGCCTTTCTAAAACCGAGCGAAAGGAGTCCATTTGGCAGAAAAATCGTATTCAACCCTCGGGAAGAGAATCAGGCAAGCATTCCCCACATGCTTACAACCCTCGCCTTCAGCTCGGGTCGTAATCTTACACGTGATGATGACTTGTCAACTTTTCCTCCCTCGGTGAGAAATATGCTATTTTTTTAATAATGTTTTTTTCCATCAAATCAAGTTAAATAATGTTCTATAAAAGCAATTTTAAATGGGATTAAACAGCACTGGTAAAATGACTTATATCCTTGAGTGAACTTCAAGACTCTATATAATTGAGTACTCAAAAATGAATGTGAGAGTATTATTGTCTGTTTGATTGCCACCAGCCGGTAGAGGTCAAGAGTCTTTACTTAATTCTATGACTCATCAATTTCCATTCTCCTGGAAATTCACATTTCTATTTATATCTCATTTTGTAGTTCAGTACTTCTTGCTTCCCGAATATGGTAATCAAAATGTCTGGTTTCCCTGTAGAGTTAGGAAGATAAGAGTGAACGACTTTTTGTGATCAAAAATACTTATAGAAAGTATTTTTCTTTAGAATAATATCTCTCGTTCCGGCGTTTCCAAGAAAGGATGTTTTGTCCCAATTGAATAACAATTTTTTTTTGTTTCTGAAATACTCAAAAAATGCACCTAAAGTGTTTTAAGAACATAAGGACTCTTCCATGCAAGAGATGGTGAAATTTCCTTTTAATAATGGCAGAGAGCAAAATTGTTGAATTTTTAACCTCCCCCCGCCCCTTTCTTTTTCAATGCAAACTTCACTATCTCTTACATCGCAGGAGTACTTAAGGTCTTTAAGCACTGAAATCGAAAATTGCAATCGGATTTAATCTTTTTTGACATGAGAATACCACTGTCTCTCTGTCTGTGGGTGGTTTTGTGTGTTTTAGGAGTTATAAAATCTTAAACTAAACTGTCAGAATCGGTTTTAATGCAAATAAATTATTCCTAAATTCAAATATCTAGGTCCGATTTGAGTGTAAAATATACTTGATTCAAGATTTTTGTTCCTGAAGGAACAAAAGGATATCATCAATGATTATATCCTTTCACCGAGGAACGAATTCATTAAATTCATTTTCAAGATACGGTTTACGGTATCTTTGTTCCTGGTGAGGCCACCTCAACGCATAGGGACTCTCATAAGACCTGAACCAATGTAACAAAGGACAAAGGCCAACAAGGATCTCCTCACACTACAGGTGTAATTAATCCCGTCTCGAGTTTCCTCTCCACATCGGATAATCACCCCTTCTGCACTATACTCTCGTCCCCTCCGAAAATTCCGAACTTCGAGAAGCAATCCCTCCTTCCTTGTTTCGAAGTCACTTACCGAGTAGAAATTTGGTTAGGTGAGCCGTTTGACAGGCAAGGTTTTACTGCGGTATCAATAAGGTACACCGGATTACAACATGCTAGATCAGGACCTAATTGCGACCGTTCGATATTCATCTAACCAATCAAATTTCAAACGGCAAACGGGTATTTCTACACTGAGAAAATATTCCATTTCGATACGATTGCTGGAAAGTGGTTTTCGGCTCGTGGGAGGTCTATAGCACGAGCCGAAGGCGAGTAATATAATCTCGCGAGTCTAAAAACACTTTTCCTACGAGTACCGTACTCTATGTTTCATACAACCCGAGTGGAAATGTTGCGTGCCAAACACGTGAAATTACAATTTTTATATAAAATTTTTTCGAGATTTCCATTAGAATTTTCCCGTCTCCATTATCGCATTTTTCCAAAAGGTATTTCTCAGAATTTTAATTAAACTCAGTCCCATCTTTCAAACAGTGTAAACTCGTAAACTTATTTAAGAATATTTCCAAATTTCTCTTTTAGACCCTATTGAATTATTTTATTGAAATAATCCTCGTATTCCCTCAAATTTGTAAAGTACATTTCTCAGAAATCTAATTATCGTCAAAAATGGTCCTAATCCCTTCATTCAACTCAAAAATTTGTATTTCTAAATTACTTTACTATTGTATTTCTCAACTGCCTCTCTTGTCCAGTTCCAGCATTACCTTCCTTTCCGTTTTATTACGGTTAACCCTCAACGGTCCCTCAATATTTTGGCCAGACGCCTTTTATTGGAGAATAGGCCCAAAGCGCGCCAACCTCTCCCTCACTCCCTACCTCCTACACCTCTGAATTTTCCATTTGCACCTCTCCAATCAAGATATTGTCCCTCCCATCACAAGTCATTTTGACCAATCATTTGCAAATTTAGAAACCCATTTTCCTCCTCCACTTTTCTATCCCTTCCACCTTAGAATTTCCAACTTGTCCAAAACTTCATTTTTTTAATCAGTATCGTTCATCACCCCGCAAAGAAAATCCCTCAACGGAGGTATTCTCGTTTATAGGAACTTGTTAAAATTGTTGTCACAATAAATCGAACGTTTTTTTTGTGTTAGAATCGTGAGTGATCATTCAAGTCTCCAATCATCCAAGTCTCCTCACCTCTAACATTTTCTCTCATCAAATTCCCTCAAATTCATTAATTAAAAACAGCTACACAAAGAATATCTCGGCGTGTAGCAAATATTGCAAATACTGTTCTGTGTAGGTCAGATCTCTGGAATTTACAACTGCAGAGAGTTCAAAATCGAACACAGTATTCTCGCGATATAATACAGGAAATTTGACTCAGACCGGGATCAAGTTCGGATCAAGTCAGACTTTTGACAGACAAAACTTCATCAGTTATGTTGCGATTTGGATATATCAGGACTTGATTGGACTTAACAGATTCAAATTTGATCCAATCCAAACGTATTAGTACTTAAAAACCGCCATCCAGAATAACTATTAATGATAATTAATTCAAAATGAAGAATGAATCTGTGTTTTTAACTTTATATCGCATTTCTTAATGAATTCCTACCTAATTACCGCCGAAAAAACCTACTGATTTTTGCTGACACTGGGGGTCGAATTGGGAACCGTACGAGTACTAATCCTATGCCCTCAACACTAGACCATTATTTGATAAACTCTATTTTACCTATACAATATGTATTGCGGATATTTTCTTACTTCAAATTTATTTATTACCTGATGTATTTTTTTATAAAATGTTACCTATTGTCAGCTGATCTTGCGTTGTCTGGAAATCTTGACGCTGTTTCGCTGCGATTGTAAATCGAGGAAAGTTACAGTAAAATTATTAGAAAAAAACAATTGAAGATTAGAGAATGAGTTTAAGATATTATCCCAATTATTAACAATTCATCCACTTTTGATTTGAGTTCAACCTTAAACCCCCACGAGTAACGGACTAATCGTAGCTAAGTTATTTTACTGTATTTTTTTTCTGCACTAATGGTATTTGTATGTCCCTTTTTCGTGTGAAATAATGATTATTAAAAAAAGCAATATTTTATGTCTTTTTATCGTCCTATTTTTAACGAATTTTTGGGTTTTAAAAAAAAAGTTCCGAAGAATTCACCTCTGCCATGAGTCACCGGGAGGGTGAGCAATATTTACGGGCCGCACTCGAAAAATTTTAGTTCTAGTTCGGACTTTCAATTGAACATCGACTGCACTCTCGGATTACGTTTCGTTCCGTAATTTTTACGGATTATTTGCTGGTTGTTTTTTATTGGATTTGCAATTGTGTTGCATTTTGACTGCTCGAAAGAATTATCTAATCACGCGTACGTGTAGTTAATTTTTAGTAAGTAGTAAACAAATTTTAATGAGCCACTGGGTAATTTTTCACAGAAAACTACGCAGATAACTTTTATTATGTAGTTAACAACTCTTACTGAGCGGTGAGGTATACAAAAAAAGGAATAAAATTTACATTCAAATTAGAGTAAAATTAGAGTATTCCAAACGAAATAGTCATTTTGACGGAACTTTTCTCTTTGTATTCTGTGACTAATAAAAGCTCCAATGCACAACGAGTGCGTCGATTGATTTTCATTGCTGTAGTACTTTCATTTGTTTCCAAAATTATTATGTTAATCACAAAAAAATAATCTCGTGAAACACGAGTTTTTAAAACATAATATATCCTTTTGAAATCGTATGTTACGAGATTGTTCGTGTCATTTACGTCGCTTTTTCCGTCAACGACACGACTAATATTTTAATTTACGATTTAACAAAAACGTAAATTGGGATTTCAAAAGGATAAATTGAGTTTCTAAATCTCGTGTTTCACGGGAATATTTTTCTGTACGCACGGTCTCAGAGTAAAAATTAATGTGGTACACTTTCCGTTTAGTGCACTTTGGCCGATACTGCTATCGGCTTTTGAGTTGCGGAGAATATTGCGTAATCAGCGAACGTAGCCGACCTAGTACTGCGGCCATACACTACCGTCCTAACGCCCGAGAGCGCCGCGCAAAAGTGGCTCTAGCCTTCCGTGTCGTAAGATCACTTCAGATTTTTTCCTAGAGTAGGAAACATACAAACTCCCGTTATTTCCACAATTCTTGGAGAATTCGAGGGCACATGTGTTTTGGATATAAAGAGATAAGGTAGGGGAGGAGTAACGGCAGAAGGTGACTCGTCGTGTAGAACACGTGTCGCTCGAAGCGATGTCGTCGTAAAGTTTGCCATATATTTTTTTCCACTCCGCTTTTACTTCTTCTCCTATCCTTCTTAGTGGGTATATGCCGGCGTCACAAAGTATCCGGATGGGTTCTGGAGAGTGGGAAAGGGTGGATCGGCTGAGAGGACTGGTGAAAACAGACTCGAGTTCTAGCGGTCAGGGCCGTACGTGTCAGGGATGTACGTGGCGGGTTTCGAGCAGGATGAAATGGGTGAACTTTGACATTTCTGTATGGGGCTGAAGCAGCGCTTACACTGTTAGATCCAATGAAATGGATTATTTAAATTTAATAAATCGGTTCACTCGAGAGAATCACAATCAAACTTTTACTCTAATTTGAATGAAACTTTTATTGGTTATTTTGGTATTTATTTTCCAATTACAACGCATTTTCAGGGTTGGAAAAAAATGTTGAGTAGAAAATTCAAGTGAATTCTCAATTGATTCCAAGTTGAATACGACCTTTTATGGACAATTCAATTTTTAATTCTGTCGTAAAGAGGTGAACTACAATAAGTCATTTTCGGTAATAACTAAATATAGGACCTGACAATTTTCCTTTGAAAACGGAAGTAAAGTTGGTTTATTTTTGCTGGTATCTTGTGGGAAATGATATTTCTAGGGTCGGAAACTGGTTGCTTTTAATGATTTATCCGTATCAAGACAAAGATTTGGAATTCAATATGGTTGGGTGGATGTAGGGAACCTTCCCCTCACCTTCCTTACTGAAGGTATATAAATGACATATTTTTAAATAAATTGAACACAAATCAACGTGCGATAAGGTATAAACAAATTTCACCAGCCCTTGGCATTATCCAGTGTCCACGACGGCGACGCGGCTGGCGTGGACCCCACAAGGTGCACAATGGTTAATAGGGGTGCTTCTTCCCGTCTATCAAGCTATCACCTGATCAAGTCCGACTCGATTTTATTGTGGATTTTACTTAGTTTAGGGACTAAGTGGTGAATTAGTTCAGTGTTAAAGATTTGCAAACGTTTGCGACAGGTACACGGCTGGTGTGAACCCCACAAGGTGCACAATGGTGAATAATGGTGCTGATGTTCCCGTCTATCAAGCTATTCACCTAATCCAGTCCGACTCGATTTTATTGTAGATTTTACTTAGTTTAGGGACTACGTGGTGAATTAGTCCAGTGTCAAAGATTTGCAAACGTTTGCGACAGGTACGCGGCTGGTGTGAACCCCACAAGGTGCACAATGGTGTACAATGGTGTTCATCTTCCCGTCTATCAAGCTATTCACCTAATCAAGTCCGACTCGATTTTATTGTGGATTTTAGTTAGTTCAGGTACTAAGTGGTGAATTAATTCAGTTGCACAGAAAAATTTACATGAGTACGTATACGTCCTGATTACCTGATTTTCACAGTCGTCAAGTTTTTTTAGAAAAATCACTGGCGCTTCATGCTCATGATTTTTTAGCCTGTTAGACTTGACTCCTTCATTTCTTTGCAAGGAACCGTTCTGGGAATGTCCGATAATTTTGGAGCTCTTGTTGTAAACGTGTGAAAATTTTATCTTCTTTCTTTTGCAAAATATTGAATAATAACTGACTTTAAGCAGAATACAGTTACCCTAGTCTACCAATTCACTCCCGAATTGAATTGAAATTGATAAAAGTTAACATTGAAGCGCAATCATTTCTAATTTCTAAAAGATTTCTACTGTCTAAAAATGCGGTGGGAAGAATTCCAAAACTTATAAGAATGCAATGAATTGAGTAATTTCGAAATGTTCTGGGTACTCGTAGGCTATCTTTTGTTTGGTAATTTCTGGAGAGATACCTTCAATCCCATTACATAACCACAGTGAATTGTGGTAGTAAAGACCCGACGTGTGTATGAAGCGACGTGGGCCAGGCTTGGTGACTCTCAAATAATCATACACTCTGATGCCACTTGTGGGCGTCCCCATGTCGTCGCTCGGTTGCTCCACTCTCTTTCTCTCTTCAACTCTGGCTTTGAACCACGTACAACTTCCGGTCCAGTGGTTTCATCGCTAGCCCGAGACTCCTCAGCCTTAACTGCAGAACTTAACACCCTTTCATGATTGCCCACACTATCAACGGAAATAACTTTGTGGCAGAATTGCATATCTAAGATATATCGAAGTTTTCACCTTTAGCTTTTTTATTATAAAGGGGTTGATTTCTTCTCCTCGAGGGAAGTTTTTTCTGTAGGGAGAAATGAGTACAAAAACCGTTATTTTTTCTCTGAATGCAGACTTATAAAGATTCCAATCACTGATAAAATCGATATTTTCATTTAAATGGGAAAATTGTGTAGTCCTAACGACTGAGGGAAATTTTGACCATTTATTGTATGCGGCGAGAAAAGTTCGGTCAAAATTACCGTTCCGTTCAGTCATCCTAGTGTTCATTAAAATTTGTTGACTACTCATTAAAAATTATCGACATGTGTGCACAATTTGTTGCTAGAAAATTTTAAAGTTCTAACATTGTTTATAAAGTTGCGGCGAAGTTGCTCATGATAAACCCAATTCAGCAGCAAAGTCCCCGCCCAGGAGATGTCATGTAAAATGTCTTTTCTCACGAGAATTATATTGACGATAGAAAAATAAAAAAAATTAGATTGGAAGAAGATTCTTTCAATTTTTTTCACTGTTCAATACATTGTTTTTCGTATTCTCACTTATTTTGAGACACCTGAATCACGCGCCATTTTCCTTGTTTCGTAAAAATCAAAGATTTCCTAGCCAACTGAACCTCTCACTGCAATTGATCCATGCATTTTACCTCTCATTTAAATAAATAAAAATCTCTTTCCAGTAGCTCTAGAATTGGAAAATTAATCGAGTAAATTTCTCTCCAGCTTTCCCGCACCCAAATTCGTCACTCGTGATTTTTCAACTCGAAAAACGTGACTCCTGCGTTTGTTTGCGACGAACCCACCGGTAAAAGTCTCACAATTTTCAAGCTTTTCTGTCAGTACGTACCTCAACTTTTTCACTTTTTTTCCAGAAAATTTACTGGAAATAAAATTACCGGTAATTTCACACCTCTACCCACAACCCTGCATCAAAAAGCAATAATCCCTACCCCACAAATTCCCGCCGCTCTGATTTTCCCCCCTCCAATCGCGGCAATCATCTATTCTCGAGTGCCACGGGTGGAACGACCAGCGTCGACATACACAAGAGACTGAGCGTCGATATCTGGCATCGGTAGAGTGCACTTGATAAGGCCTCCACAAGACCTGAATCGTCAGTGCGAGCGAGTGAATAAGAGGCAAGCGTAAAGAAGAGGAGTGACACTGAGGCAGAAGGGGAAGGGGGGGGGGGGTTGAGGTTGACTGTACCCTATTGATTGGCCGTCTCTCCGTTTGTATCGAAATCCCGTTGGAATAATCTCGACTGACGTTGGATGCCGGCATCGCCACCAGTACTTTCCCAGGTTCCAAAGCCCATCCATACAATTCCTCTTGTTTCCTTCTCTTTTCGGAATAAACAGCGATCCCAGCCGACAGGCCATTTCATTTGTTCCCCGTCTCTCTTCCCCCTGAGTCCCAGTGATTCCTGGGTATCACTAGGATTAATAGACTATCGATTCTAATTCTTTTGTCCAGTTCCTTTGGTGCTTGGTTCCCCTTGAAATCCCCGAGGCGCTAGTCACGTCACGAACACCAGGAGAACACTTAAAAATGCATAATAAATCTCCCGGGCTCACTCTATTTTCTTTTCTTCTCTCGTGTGATTATTTTTCTTTTTCTTTTTACCGTTCTTTTATTCCTACCGTGAACATAAACAAGGAGTTTGTTGGTGCTGAGCTCGTCTACTTATCCACTCAATCGGACAAACCATCCTCGCTTCCTGGCAGGCCTGCAGGCACGTCGAAGACAACTCGATGAAGTGGGAGAGTTGGAGTTCTGAATTTACTTTGAGTTGAAAGTTTTCCCTTTCGACAATTCTGAAGCGGAGTGCGGATGGGGGTTAATTGGAGCCAAATTCAATCGTGAATGTCTTTTTTTTGTTATTGGAAAGATGTGAATTTCGTGGATTGTTGGACAGAAAATGGGAGTTTTTAAGGAAAAGAGAATCGAGAATTGATTCTATTTTTTTTTCTAATTTCTAAAAGGGTATCTAAGGGTTGAAAATGGGATGGTAGGGGATGTTCGGGCTATTCTAGGAATTTCGACTTAGGTCAATTGGTCGAGCATAATTTCTAAGGGAAAATGTTGCTAAATTTGTCCAATGAAATTCGTGCAATGAAATTTTTACAGTCCAAAGTAGGAAAAAATATGTCACTTATTTTCGCATAACATTGCATATATTTCGGCTAAAATACAATGTCTGAGATTTATTTAGGATATATGTGTGTACATATGTGCCACTACATATAACCAACATATGTTGGATATATAACTGCGTCGAAAATACCTCTCACTTATTAATTTTGGCTTCCATATTTTTCTTTATGGCTTCTTGTTATACTGTTAAAAATTCATTGAAAATTACGTGATTGCTTCATGTGAATTTTCATTTTCATGAAAGCTCGTATTTAAGTTGAATATTCCAGATAATTGCATTTTTCATGCCAGCTGATCATTAAAATTGAAATGACCTCTAATAATTAATGGTATTGGTGGTTTAATTTTCAAGCTCATTGCCAAAATTAGCCATGACATCCAAATTAATTTTTAATAAATTCAAAATTCAATGCGATCGAGAAAACATTCCATAATTTTCACTGTAATGACGACCTGAAAATTGCAATTTTGTTGAATGTTTCCAAATTCAATTAATTTTGCAACAGGAAAATACATGAAAATGTCATGAACCAAAGTGGCTGGTACGAATTATTTTGTAACAGTGGATTTTCCTATGTGAACGACGACAATATTTTTTTCCTGGCACTCATGTACAACCCCCAAGTGAAAAAGCAACCCCTGGCATAGACTCCACCATAACTCGATGCTCGCATCACTGTTGAGTTTAAATTCTCGCGGGGATCCAATGACGACGTGAAAAGTAGAATTTCGAGGAGAATGGGATTGGGAGGAAGGAGGAAGACAGGAGGTTTACAGCAATAGCTATTCAAGCGGGATATATACTTGTTCCAAGATATTTTCCCTTCCCTTTTGCTTCCCTCAGTGCGCGTTGAATACCGTCAACCGTGCAATTATGGAGAGACTTTGGCCGTTGGCAAGAAAACCCTAGCCAAGAACTCTCAGTGGATGTAGTAGAGTTTCGAGAATCTCCGGGTGGGAGTAGGAGGAGGGCCGCTCCCTAGGCACAAAATCTTATTTATTTTATGGTATTCTCGGGAAGTTTAAGGACTCCTTCCCTGTCTTTCTGCTGGTGAAAAAGTCGAGGAAGCATTTTTTTAGTTTTTTTTTAATTAGATTTGACAGGAATATTTGGGCGCTGAAGGAAATTGGAATGGATCGTTTTTTTTTAACTTCGGCGGTTTCGTTATGCATGAAAGTTTGGGCTTGGTTGAGACTGGGATCAAATACTTTAGCAATAACATTTTTATTATTGGGGGAGGAATGGTAGTAGTTGGGTAGCACGTGAGGTCAACTTGGTTCGTTCAGTTAACCGTCAGATTATCGGGCGAATGAAGGACTTTGGAACCAAATTGTGGGCTTCTTTTCTGTACGTAAAATATTTTTAGGTATTTAGATTCACATGAGGGCGGTTAATTACTTAATGAAAGACTTTATTTACGGATTGTGTTGAATGATTATTTAAAAAGTCTTGGGATATTAGTGAGATTATTCCTACAATGATGGTCGATTATTCATGTCTAAAAATAATAATTGTTATTATTAGTGCATAAAAAAAATAATATTATCGATGTGAGAATCTGAAATATTCCCGAATTGGAAATAAAAGTACAAATGTGAACCGCCTTAGATGTTAAAAATAGCGCAGGGTGTCCAATTTCGGACCTGCAATGCCTTTTATTTTTGAAAAAAATATGTTTATAAAAAAATGAGACCTTAATTTCTTTAATTTTCCGGTAAATAATAGTATTTATTTTTCCATTCCACTATATATGGAAAATAGTTTAAAAAACAACGCTCAAAATATCTAAAATTTATTCTCCTTTTTCGTTTAGAGAAATTATGCTTAAAAAATTGTCTCAACGAATCGGAAATTCAATGGAAACTCGAAATTTATGTTGAAAAGCTCAGATCAAGTCAGCCCAGCCGGAAAAATCCGCCAAAAACCTCTATTACCCCAAAACCTAGTAATTCCAAATCCCAAAAAGCCAGTTCCTGTGCCACCCCACCTCTCCACACCCTTTAAATACCAGATATCAATACGTGCTAGTGAAATAAAGTCCCCTTTCAAAAACCGGCGGAAAAAAAGGGCGCATTCTGTCATTCACATTGAAACAATAACGACCAATCTCCATGGGTATGCCTCGGCCATTAATCATTCGGTGATACATCCGAAAAAGCTCAGAGCGCTAGGGGGAGGTGAGGGGTAATAAAAACAAGTTATACCTAGCGCGAGCGCATGGATCGACTCTGAACTGCATAGTCTGCAGGATTCAAGTAGTAGAGACATGCGATGGTACGGCACAATGACGTCACTGGGCGGAGCGAAATTCACCGAGCGCTGCCGACTTCCCCCGAAGTTGGTCAGCCCCCGCACGAGCGATTCAGTCTTTCTCCGGCCGCTGCGCGCTTCTGGGCTTATCCAGGCGTTTTCCATATTTTTTATGGCCCATCTCTCGTGATATTTCACCATTTTTAAAACTAATTTACCGGTTAATTGCAGTATCGAATGATCAGTTGAATTCCAGTCGATGAGTTTTTCAATGCCACATACTGTGAAAATACTCGTGCCACTCGTTAATCATTCCTCACTCGTTCCACCAGTGGTCCTTGAGCTATTGAGCGAGTGCCGGTGAGACACGAGTTGTACAGGGCGTATACAACGTGTGGGGAAAACAGTTCAATACTCAGCGGGGCTTTAACATTCTTAAATGAATAATAATCCCAGTTTAGTGGAGGTCGAGTTAGTGCCTCGGATCCCAATAGCTGCGGACATTAGAAGTGCTGGTAGCTGACTGTGAGTTATTAAATTATGGAAAATAATATATCTCTTCATTACTACATTTTCACATAATCAACAATTCAAAGCAATCAAATTTATTATTGATAAATTAGTCCCAAATAGCTTATGAAAAATTAGAGAGAAATTAGATAGCCTCAAATGTTAAATTAGAATTAAACATCATTAATATTTTGATAGAATCACTTAATTATTAATAAAATTTTAGTCGTAGAAAATTATGAGAAAGTAGTGCAATTTTTATTCTCTAATTTATCTAGCATTCATGTGGCGGTGTAAGTAAAGCCCTTACCGAAATATTTCAGAGGAATCCAGAAGTAATTGAGTCAGGAAATAAAAAATAAACATAAGATGGCTCTCAAGGAAATTTACTCTATCGATAAGTCTTACATCTGGGAATGGTCCTAACGTTTTGAGTTCCCTCGCATTGAGTTAATCACTTAATTTCATTGAAAAACAATTGATGTGGAAAACAATTCATGGATACAGAAAACTAGAAGGAAATAATGGAACTTTTACGAGAATGTTAGCCCTCTAGAATCTATCCTCCAATTTTTATTTTACCCAATATAAAAGTCGGCACAAAAATATGTCGGTGGAAATAATCGAAAACAATTGACTCAGAGAAATTTAGAGAATATAAAAATAAACAAGAGATAGCTCTCATACTTTCTATCTATAAGAGCGACTTCAAGTTCCCCTGCATTGAGATAATCTCATAATTTCAAGTGGAAATTCACTCAAGTGTTTAATTAAAATTCATACTAAAAATAATTTCACAGAAAATAATCTAATTTTTATAAAAGTCTTTTCTCTAATTTGCGGTTTACTCCATAAAAAATCCTCAGAAATACCGCTATCAAAAACGCGATCGAAAAGTGATTATTTAGAAAAGAAATCAGCAAAAAAGAGCAAAATAAAAATGGTGATAGTCAGTAAATAAATCTACTCTAACGATAATACCGACTCCAAGTTTCCCGAATTGCGATAATTTAATCGGTTTCCGAGGGAATTTGATCAATCCAAATGTTTAATTGAACTCAATGATAAAATGAAATATATTGAATAAAAAAATCTTTCAAATTTTTAAAAGCAGCGCATGAACATCGTCGCAGAATCACTTCAATATAGTTAATATAAAAAAATAGAAAGTTGAAGAAAATTTTGATATAAAAAATGGATGCTCTAGTTTTCATCTTCCTCCAGAAAAAAGTCTGGGTAAATACACTTCGAAGCGATCGACCGAGAAGTCTTTAAAAAAATCGATGATAAAAAACATTAAGATAAAACGGGTCTTAAATAAATTTCTTTCATAGATAGGACTGACATCTGCATATAATCTTGACGCCTTAAGTGCCTCCGAATCGAGATAATGCCGTCTCGAATTTGCACATCAAACTCGATCGGGATATTTTCGGTATTCTCAGAAATCTACCAGTTTTTTACATGCCATACCCGAGGTCTAAAAGGTACTTTTACTTTAGCGTCCACTTCACTGCATCATGTCCCCTTACGCTCGCGGTAGATCAATATCCATTAAAAATTGTTATTAAGCTTCATAAACTATTTTACGGCTCCCCCGCCCCTCCTAACACTCTACGGAAATTCCCCCGAGTGGACGAAAATAAACATCAATAAAATGTCTGACGACCAAAGACCATTTCCACTGTCTCTTCAACTCCACTGCTCCACTAGGAAACCCCAAACAGGTACATCCAAAGGTGCATTATGAAATTACGAGTAGTTTCACACGGCGCGTACACTCGTGTCCCATCCATAAATCCTCCAAATGGAATTTCATTCGTCTTTACCTCGGGCATTCCATTTCTTTCTCTTATACTTTTTCTACATTAGAAAAAGACATTAAAATGAAAAACAATTTTTCATTCCTTAATAATTTTATGGCTTGAAAAATTATGAGTCGTGGAATCGAAAAAGTGACAAAATTTGATGGAAATTGAAATGAAAACAACAAGTTACTTTGTCCTATTTTTTATGGAGATGTTGAATTAGGAAAAAGTTTTGGTGTAAATCATTATTTTGTCCTTAAGTTTCGAATGAAATTCCAAGCGATTGATCATGAGCGCGGGCGACAGTTGAATAGGAAACTGATGGTTCTAGTTAGTTGTAAATAATTTTAGAATTTTGCAATTTCTTGGAATCTCACGAGAAACAAATTCTGGAAGTCGTGGAATTTTTTCTAAAACTTAAGAAAAATCCATTTGAATTTCCCCTAATTAAAAGTTTAATTTTAGAGTCTATTGGTGAAAAGGTAATTTTTGTTTATTTAAAAAAAATTTAGATTTTTTGGATGCTTATAACGAGACCCTTTTGGTTCTTACTTTGAGATCCCAATAGTTCTCAACTGAAGAACTCTTCTCTCTGCAAAGGTAATCAATTTTTGACTACTGGACTTTTGAGATTTCCATAATTTCTATTGCAAAAATCGATCAGATGGATGCACAATTGAGTCCTATAATAAAACATAATATATATTCAATATAATATAAATTTCTAATAATTTTTCTAAGTTCGCTATGGAATTCGATTGAAGAGAGAAAAAATCTTACAATTCCAAATCTTATTGAGCACTTCCTAACTTCCCCGATATTGTTATTTTATTAATGGGAAATTAAGCAGAATATTTAGCTCAATTGAATCAATAATTGTCAATAAATTAGGTTTCCACTAATTCTTTTCGTGAAATTATTCATTTTCAAAGACGAAACAGTAATTTTTTCAACTCCACAAAGATTTCGAGTAGAAATTATCTCTCACTCGTTGGCCCAGTCATGATGCAATCTTGCATCTGCATGCATCATTCAATCACATTGCATGTGTGATTGTTTTTGATTTATTGACGGATTGCACAGCACAGTGTTTAAAAAGTTTTACTGACGTTCATGAATAACGAAGATACAACTGAGTAAAATCGAATAAAATGAGAGACTATAATGGACTCAGATATATTTTCTTTGAACTCATTTCATTTATTACAATTGCGGTAGCTTGGCAAGTGGGTAAGTTCATTGCCACACATGCGAAAGGTTCCGAGTTCAAAACCCGGCCGAGTATCTAACTACTTAGCGTAGCTCATTAGTCGACAACAGTATCGTTCGGACTGTACCATAGATTTACATATTGTCCGTCTTCAAATTTCCCAACTAAATTAAATGAAATTAAATTAAAAATCACAGTCGGAATTTAACCGTTAACCGAAGATAATATTCTTTTTACAGCATTCATTCTCATAAATAAATAATTGGATTTATCTAATAACCGCTTGATAACTTTGTAATAAGGGTCAACAAATGTCTTCACTTTTACATTCGAGAATTCTATTTGCATCAAATTGTAAATTTTGCCCGTTCCGATAAGAAATACGTAACTGCTTAATCCAATTCGTCAATTGCTTAATAAAAATGATCTATACTATTGGAAAATTACTATTATAATGCTAATAAAAAAACTGTTTAAAACTAATTTTTAACAACGGCTCATTTTCATGAAATTTGTACGGCTCAAAAATCAGTTGAATTTTAGAATATTCAATAAAAGATTCATTTTTAGGCCCCCTTGGCAATAAAAATTATGGAATATTTTAAGAATTTAGGTAACAATTTTCAATCCATTGAAAATTTGAGATGTTATTCACATTTTAATCATAATTTAATATGAATAATCCAATTATCAGAATTTCGATTTCAATAGGGAAAATTACAATTCAAAACGTGAAAATTAAAATTAATTTACTGCTTGATTTTCAAGAAATTTTAACAGTATAGCCGTTCGGGAGAAATTACCCAAGCGCTCAGTGAAATTTGTTGATTGCTTTAAAAAACTTATCTAAATGTGTCTAGAATTTTTGTTTTAAATAATTGAAATTGTATTTCCCGTGCGGGTAAATTTCATCGAGTAACCAAAACGCTCCATGGTAACCAATCGGCTGAATAATTTTTACTGACGATTCTCTCATGAACTTTCTACTAAGTCGTACCAAAATAATTGCACCGATTTTAAATAACAATTTAAGATGTAAAATTGACCTTTCCCCTTGGAGTGAGGGGTAGAAATACACGTTTATTAATAAAAAAAATATCTCGTAACTCCTCGATACTGATTCATCCCCATTCCTTCCTTCATCCGTCATCCTTACCTCTTTCACCGGGTCCTCGCAGAACGTAATCGCAGCGCCTCCGGAAGCCCGTCCGCATGTTCGCGATAAGCCCCTCCCTCTTCTCTCCCTCTCCGTGTCTCTCTTCCACACTGAGGAACAAGTCCCCCTTGAAATTGCAGCAGGCGACATGGAAAAAACGTTCCCGGACTCCTTCAAATCACAGATGACCCGGTTCACCCCCAAAATGAAAAAAAAAATTGATGAAATTCAACGAAATGTGTATTTGATGCCCACGTACTCGAGGACCGGCTCGTGACGTGAAATATAATGTCACAGTATATACATATCCCGTTTCTCACTGAATGCAATATTTTTTTTTCTCCGAAAACTTTTTGCCCGCCTTGCCCCGAGTGATTTACGATTTGGCTTACAGTTGCAAAAGCCCAGTCATGAACCCAGAACCGTAACTACCGAGTTTTTCTCCAACATTTATCGCAAACTTTTATATCTACGTTACCATAAAGTGTTTGTAACAAATGGGGTAGCAGAGGAATAGGCGAAATTTTCAGTTTTTTTTATGTTCCGAGTGCATTTTGGGAGAATTAAGTAGAAGGTTTGTGTTTACCGGATTTTTTTATGTCTCTGTTGTGGATGAAAATGGTCTGAAATATTCTAGTCCGAAATGATAAGTTCAGAAGATGTTTGTGGCTTATTATGAAAATATTGACGAAACTAGTGGGTTCAGGGAAATATATCTAGGAGGAAATATTTGTTATTTTGCTAGGATCGATAAGACGCGAGTAGTAACCTCACTTCGTTCTATTACAATCCTAGTAAAAATTTTACGGCGCAAAATGTCGCGACGTGAGTTGACATGCAATATTGAATATCATGGTGATTGGGGCTTTGAGAGAGGCGGAAAGCTAATTACGTTCTATTGCCGCGCCAATACTCGGAAAAAATAATGTATTCAACTCAAATGAACCTTATTTCCGTGGAGTACATAAATTTAGATGAGTAGTCTAAAATAAAGTGTTTTTTCAACATGAAACAAAAATTATGAGCAATTTTGTTTATAGTAAACAAAAGTTTCTCAAGTATTAAGAAATCTTCATTTAATCTAAATAAAGACCTTTGATTTTACCCTCTAGATATAGGGAAGTCGTTGTAATTACCCCGAAAATTAAAAGTGGTGGGTTCATATTTTCTCGTTTCATAACATTCAGAGTCTTTTCGACATGATATTGGAAAGATATTCGTCTGTGCGTGCGTGTGTGTACGTGAGAAAATTTTTTAACGATTGGCAATCGGCGCGCCCTTATGAAACTTAGACCGCAGCAAACTTTGGTTATGATCGTCTCAGCGATATTGCGGTTTTGTCGCGAAAATTAATCCAAAAAACTCCGAAAATTGTTTTTTTTACTAATTCCATCATATCCCATTAACAGATGGTGGAAATTCTAGTTTTCCATTTTCAATGGATAAAGTATCGGGACCACTTTCATCTGATAGGGATTTCTCCGAAATGAACTCAACAGTTACCGAGTTATCTAGCAAACACTTTTTGAATTTTTATTTTTTGTATTTTCTTAATTATTGTAATTATTCAGATTTTATTGCAAAAAAGGGTTAGTCGGAAAGCTATTAGTTTGATCCGCCAAGCGTCCTAAACATAGTCAGAGACGTATGCATCAACTCGCCAAGAGACAACACCACTTGTGTGTGATTGAATTGTCCTTTTATATCTTTAAGTCCATTTGTTCAATGTTCAAGCTGATTTGTTGACTGCACTTCGAAATATTTACAGATCTGTAAATCGAATTTTTTTAATTTAATGAACGTTCCATTTGACAGTGATAATTCATACTTTTGATATAATGAAATTTTGTTTTTTAACAAGGGATTAAGTTGAGTTATTGTTAACTGGTTTCTTGAAATGAAAAAAATTAAATATAGATTGTTTTTTTGGTTCAAATCAGCGATTTTTCTGGGTGAAGAAGGAGGCCACGTAATTGGATTTGGGATTAAGCGCGCAATACAATCCACAACCTTAAATTGTAATAAGTGGATTGAGTTCAAACGAAATATATTGCACTAGCAACTTTACATGTAATCCAGCTGTATGGTAGTCTCTTATTGCACTTTATGTCAGTACCCCGTACATTTAGTATTCTTGAAAATCAATAAAGCCTTATTAAACATTGCCAATGTGACAAAGATAATTACATACGCGATGAGATCAAATGATGCGATTACGTGTATTGATAAGTATTTTTTCCGTTAATAGTGTATTTCTCATCTAGAGAGGAAAAGTAGACAAGTCGTCCTCACGCGCAAAATTACGATCCGAGCCGAAGGCGAGGTTTGTAAGCATGTGGGGAATGCGTGTCCGAGTCTCCTCCCGAGGGTTGAATACGATTTTTCTGCCAAAATAGACCAAAGTGAGCGTTTCTAGCCAAACGAAGCGAGGAACATTGTCTCGATGGAACGTTGCTGGTCATATTTGAATCAGTCATTGATTTGATGGAACTCAGTCTAATTCCATCTTCGATATCCCAGTCTTGAGCAGCCATGCTTGAATCAATATACCATTCAACAATGGAAAGAAGCTTGATTCAAGTTTCGATGATCCAGCCTTGATGTCATATCTCGTTCCAGGCTTGTTACCATCGTCAGGGTGTACTTTTTCTACCTGGGTAGTCTTCAAAACTTACTAAAAGTGATTTAAACGTATCCATAACTTTTGTCGATCAACTCAATTTTGACTGACTTGTTAAGTAATTTCCCCAAATAACTAGATAACTTTTATTAAGCACTCAATACTTTTTACGACGGGTTTGGTAAATGCCCACAAGTAGGAATCAGTTTAATCAGGTTTACCGATAATTTTTTTGACTCGAATATTGGCTAATTACCGCACAGTATTCAAAGCAGTCGAATGATGTTATTTGGAAAATTCCTGCTGACAGAAATTCACTAGTATTTTTACACATGTTTGACAGTTATTATTGACAGATATTCTTCACGTAATTGGAAAGAGAATCCGGCTGGAATTTTTTGCAGTAAATGTTTATGAATGAAACAATGATCATGTGCCGGTAAAGTTAAAAACAACGAAAGCATCGATGTTTTTGACATATTTTTGTGATTGTATTTAATTGGATCTGGATGCTGTTCATTGCATTCTGCTTGCCCGAAATCCGAGGAAAAAAAGGAGGCGATTCAGTTTGTAGGTACGGAGGCTCGAGGAAAATATCCGATTAATTCGAGAGCACGAGTGGAATTTGACAACGCATTGTTTCACTCGGATTTCGGCCAAATAGAGTGCAATGAATAACATGAAGTGAACTGCGAAATTGTTTTATAAATTTTCGATCCAATTCTGTTGCTTTATCTCAGATACGGATTTGCATTGGGCCGAAATCCGAGGGGAAAAATAAGTGCTCCAAAATTAATCGGATAGTTCTCGAGCTTTCTTACCTACGAACGAATGTCTCAAATTTTGTAAAAACGTTTGATCATCGTTTCTAGGCAACGCAGCCGCACTGAGAGTAAAGTCACATTTTTTGACAAATATGTCTTTACTCTATGAAGGCTCAAAGTTGTTGCTCGAAAAATTAGAACAAAATAATACCTGGCTCTGAGAGAGAAACCTATCGTCAAGAAAATTTATACTTGTCTGAAAATGGTGAGCAACTGAAGCACAAGAAGACAATGACTTCTCGAGCCAAGTCTATTGGTTTTTGCATTAGAATATCTTAGATTAAAGACTGCTACATTTTTACATAAATTGATCCAGCTCGTTTTAAATTGAGAAAACAGTTTATTGTTATAAATAACATATCTCCGTTTTTGGAATTAGTACAAAATTGATTGAAGAAAGTTTTTCTTTTCTCTGTCCAAGATGACATTTTCTTCTCAATTTTCGAGCCATAAGTGTCTTGATACAAGTCGAAATGTTCTTCTCGAAAACATTTTGTCCTCTCAGTGTATCAAAAAATATCCGACAATTTTGAAGCACTATTGATATTACTAGTAAAAATTTCTCTCAGTGCAAACTAAGAATAAGGACTGCTGGGTGATGAGGGGCGGAATGATAAATCAACATATAAACTTAATTACTGAAGGCGGTGGGTGATCAACGAGTGAAGGAATTGCGAGAGAGGGTAGACAATCGACTGGCTCGACCCCTGGTATTTCGATAGCGAAAACTTTCAAACCCTCCGCCACTTCCCCCAGAAGTGGTAAAGCGTCCGAGGAAGGGTGAGGGTGGGTGGTAAGGTTGGTCTGAAAGAGGGTGAAACGGGGCCCGTGTTACGTCGGGACTGACGTGGGGTTGCACGAGTGGGAAACGAGGAAATGGAGAGAATAGCGACGGCCTCGGGGAGTGTGCGAGAGAGAAGCAGAGAGGGGGGATGGATAAGTTTTGCTGGGGGTGGTGGGGGTGTTGCGCCGGTGCCGTGCGTATTGATCGAACGCGCGTCGTTCCGACGCCAACGACGCTTTGGCCGGTGTACTGACGTTCGAGTATATATATAGTAGGGGTTACGGAATCGAATTGGAGAGAGTGAGAGAGAAAGAGTGGGATAAATTTCTTGTTTGCTAAAGAGACCTATTAGAAATATCAAATGTTATGAGGAAATTTTATTTGTGAACACTGCATTTATCCTCGTTTCTCGGCGCGATGAGGATTTTTATTCTGGGTATAATTTCGTTATTAATTTTTTCTGGAGAAAATTGTGCTATTTTCTTCTTTTAATTAAATCGATTTCCGGTACTTCGATTGACGTGAATGCGATATTATTTTTTGTTATTCATTTATATCGCATTATAGTTCCATTAACATTGCTCGAAATTTCGGTATTGAAAATACATAATTCAATGAAATGATGTACGAAAATAGGAAATTTGAATGCAATTATTTTATAAACTAGTCAAGAAGTTTTGATTGAAAATTCAAATGATTTAAAATTTTACAATAAACGTAGCATTCAATTAGATTATCCTCTGCATCTTTAATTATTTTAACAAAAAGTTGTTATTTAAAGTTTCCATCCGCTTAAACCACTTGGGAACCACTTGTAAATCTATCGATATAATTGGCATTGAATGTTTGTTCCCTGCTCAATCGAAATTCCAATTTTTTCTCTTCACATGCCACCAATTCGACTAATCTTTCTCCGACAATCCTATCCTATATAATAAGAGAGAGGCACCGGGAGTCTCGTATGAGCACTCGAATCGCACTCGAATGAAAACTCGAATGCTAATCGATTTCATGAAAGTCGAACTCGAAGGGAAACGGGCGCGACTTTCAAATCTTCTTTTTTCAAAATTGAAAAGAAATATAACTAAATGACTCCGCACGTATATTGAAATTA